>VZRF01001588.1:198046-231880 GCA_013396875.1 Vireo altiloquus
CTTGGATGTTTTCCCAATTTAAAAAAAAAAAACAAAACCTAACTAAAAATGAAAATGGATTTTTTTTGTTTACAAAACCAGCTTATTAGATTGAAAAAATTCCCAAAATAATTACAATAGCCAATGTTGATCTCTGAACATTACTTACCTTCTCATCTGATGTAAAGAATTAGAAAAATTATTGAGTCATGAAATATAAGGTGTTATAAAGAAATAAACTTGTGCTGTAAACATATATAATACCTAAGTAGTTAGGAAAAAAATGTAATTTTAAATACTTATCACTTTATATTAACAATAAGGAAGTTGGAATAATCTGTTTCTTAAAAAAAAGAATGACTGCAAATGAAGAATAAATGACAATTTTGAACATGATTCTACAGGAATGTCTGGCAATCTAAGGTAGAGGAGAGGTATTCTTGGCAGGAAATGTTAAATATTGTAAGGGCAGTTTTTCAAGGGATAGTTCTGCACCATCACTTACCTCTTCTAATGCATATTTCAGAAAACACAAAATGTATCAAAAGGACTTACATTTTATTCTTACAAAACCCATCATACTGAATCATATGATAATAGAATCAGATAGGTTTTAAGCGATGTTGACAAAAATGGCACATTCTCATTTTAACATTCTCATGTTAAAAATACAGCTAACAGCTTTTGTGATACCACCTCATTGCCTGTGCTGCTTTTCTTTGTCCTGCAATTTGCAGAGACATTTCCCCTCTTTAATGCTATAATTTTGATTTTATAACATTTAACAATCATTTCATATTTACTAACAAAATGATAACCTCTGGTGACTCAGGTCTCTTAGTGCAATTTTGTTAATTCTCTATTGTACAGCCAATCAAACATTAGCAACAGTGATTTATTTGTATTATTAAATAAAGTGGTTTATTGGCAGCAATTGTGCACATGCCAGCAAGACACCTGGCACCACAGCACACATGAATGGTAAATACACTTTAGGAACAAAATAAGCTGTGCCTCTACAGTAGTCTTCAACGTAGGGGATATTCCCGCCAGCTAAAAAACTTAGAAGATGTAATTTCAATGCATGATTTGAGCCTCCAGGGAAATAAACCCAACAAAAATAACCCCAACACCTCACCCCATCAACACCCTCCCACCCAATCACACAAAAGCCCAAACCAAAACAAAGTAACAGACCCCAAAAAGAAAACAAAAACTTCAGCAACAGTCCTCACCCCATCCACTTTCTATGTTGGTTTGGTAGGGACATTTCTAAAACTCATTGCATTTGTAATTCACGGTAGTGGCACATTCAGCACACAGGAAAATGATAAGCATTATTTCTACCTCCTTTTCCTTCCTTCCGTACAGACCTTGGAAACAAGTCTGTACTGACGTGAAGGGAAGGCTACCATTAGCATGATTTTCAGATGGTCAAAACTTCCCCTGTGTCTGTAAAACCCGTTACTGCACAGTACTGAATTCAACAGAAGAAAACTTCATAAAGAACTTAGTATTTCTCATAGAAATTCACTTTGTTTTTGCTTTTTTGTTTATCTGGCATAGTGTGAGAATGATGTATATATGGAAGTAATGGAGATTCATCGGTGAGCTTAATGGGCAATATGGTTTTTTTTGCAATAGTACTTTTATACCATATGGCATGCTCAAGTGCTGCAGTCTCTTCAGGTAGAGGTTTTTGATAGTTTCATGTATCAGAAGTGTCAGGAACTCTCAAGTGTTTGTTGATCAATGACACTGCTCTACTATTTTTTCATTAAGATAACTGTTAAAGTGTTAATGAGATATTACCTTACTCTTTACAAGTCTGGGCTAAATGTCTTCAGAAAGAGCAAAGGACAAGACTATACATTTCTGGTGGGCAAGCACATGGCAGCATGGTGAGCACACAGCAAAACACAGTGTCCTCTCCTTCTACTGAGCTGCTAACTCTTGGTAGAATCAATGCTGCTAGAGAGAGCAATCTCCTGTTCAAGTATACAACAACACACCTTTCCAGCTGTGGGACGTGTGGACAGATACTCCCAGACATGGAAAGTGACTGCAAGCAAGTCTGTGGTAGGTGTGAGCAGGTTCATGAACTGCTCTCCTTGGTGGCTGAGGGGCAGCATGAGGTGAGAGCCTGAGGGGGACACTGGAGCTATGCTCTGACATCTAAGATGCACAGAAGTCAATTCAGTGTGGCCACTACTGAGTCAGGTCCTGACCCTGGTTTGTGCCAGGAGCAGGGCAACGTCACAGGGGATAAGGAGGAATGGTAAAAGACTGTAGAATGGAGAAGTAAGAGAAACCCCTCCTCACCCTCTAACTAACCCTCTGAGATACCTTTACAAGTAGATGCAAGGCCCTCGGTGCAATTGCTCAAATGCATAATGAGGAACCTCAGTCAGAGGCTGGAGAGACCAACCCTTACAGCAAAACCTACAATAAGACCAAAACATAATACAATGGCAAGTTATGATCACTGGTGATTCCCTCCTGTGTGGCATGCAAGTCAGGACAACATTTTGTAACACTGGTTTGTTTTTTTTTGTTTTGTTTTGTTTTTTTTTGGGGGGGGGGGGGGTGTTAGTATTGATTTTCTCATTTTTCGTTTGCTCTTCAAATTTCCTGACACTACTTCCTAGTATAGCTATATACATACTTTTTATGGCTACTGTGGCTTTAAAATTAAATGTAGTTGAGAGAAAATAATGATTTAATATATTTTTTAATTTTTTCCTTTTTTAGTTTCATAACTAAAACCAACAAATCAAACAAAAAAAAAACACAAGAAAATCCAACCACAGAAACTTGCAAGGTTTAAGTCTGCTAGGTACATTTTACAACATAACACCCACATTATTATGTTTCTGATATTCCATCACTGTTACTGCTTTTTTTTTCTCACATACAGTTACCTATTTTTGCATGACTTATTAAAAACTCTATTAAAAAGTAGAATAGACATACAAATCAAACAGATGTTTTCCTAACTTCAGTGTACTCTACCCGAGCCCATGGCCTTTTTAATTCTGAGTATTTCCTATCTATAGCATTAGTTCATATTATAGTGAATAACATCTTACAATAAACATACAATAATATATTTAAGATTTTCTTTATACTTTCTTTAACTTTGACAGTAAATCTTTTGTAATCCTGGGTGAAACAGTTGAAGTTCTTACTTCAGTTACTTGAGAGATTGCAGTGAAGACTCAGGAGCAATGAATAGAGGCATGTAAATGCTTATAATGCCTGAAGGTCTTGTAGCTATTGTATGTAAACAGGCTTGCATTTTATATGTTGACTTCATGAAGGCATAAACATTCAGAGTTGTGGATCACCAATTTTCAGAGTGCTAAGAGGTTTATTTCAAAGGCAAACTCTAACAACGCACAGTTTTACAGGAAAGACTGTGAATTTCTGCTTCACGGATTTGACAGCATTCCTGTCCAGCCTGGTGTTCATGTGCTGCACTGTTTGGCTTGTTGATTCACTCACAGACAAAAAGTTAGAAGGAGTAAGACTTCTGACTTGGTTACTGTAAGTGTGATTTATTAGGTTTGTTGCTGATAATGTCTTTTCCTGGTAGACATATCACGATCAGGATTTCCTAGCATTTTATAATGATCCAAATTTTGCTATCTGCAAGCTAATGGTGAAGAAAAACAAGAGTATTTCGTAAGCAAGTAATGACCCATTACTTGCTAACTGCAGGAAAACACCTAAGAAGGTTACACTGAAACACAAATATGAAGGCCCAAAAGATCAGTACAAACACACTCTGGAGTGAAAAATTAAATTAATGAATTTCTAAGTGTTCTTTTATTTTTCTTTAGAATCTTTATGAACAGAGAGAACATGGATTCTACAGCGAATCTAGATAAAAAGATCACAAATAAATTTAAGGTGCCTATATGGAAGATTCTATAAATTCTTTTCCTCATTTGAGCATTTTTGTATCAAAGTGACCAAATATCATCACATTCAATGCATCTTAATTTTACCCAATACTTTAAAAATATAATTGCATGAGCAACTCTCATAACACAATAATGAAGAGAATATCTAAGTATCTTCTGTTCCTCCTGCTTGGTGTGCAATACCATTCTTGGCCAAAGCAGAAGGTACAGGGAGGTCCTCACAGTGCTGAATTCACAGCATTTTCATACACAGGTTGCCTTAACCATAAGTAAAAAAAAAAGTAAGTTTAGGGGAGTATAATTAATAAAATGAAGGACAAAACACAAAATGGAGGGCAACATGAAAATGTAGTTGAATGGAGACTAAGAAGAAACATGCAGGAACGCCAGAGTAGAACTGGTGATATAGGAAAAAGGAAAGAAATTAAAAAGTAGGGGAAAAAAATCCTGAAAACAAACCAACCAATAAACATCAAGTTCACAAGTAGGGCCTGATTTGAAAATACTTCAATTGTTTCTACGAATCAAGCGAGATGATTGAATTTTTAGAATCATTTGGCATAACCCTTTTAAAGTATTTTTCTTCATTACATTTCCACTTCAATAAGTGAAAACTCAGTTATTTGAAATATTTGTATCTTATTATAAAGGATAAATATGAAAATCTGTTCTGTTTTGTTTTTCAGATCTGTTTTTACAAATTAGAATACAATAAGATTTTTTTTGTCCTGGTACTTCTGTTAACTAAATGTACTACAGTATTATTTTTTCCTTCTCAATTTCCCTTGTTCTACAATTTCATTCAAAAATGACCAAACTTAAAAATCTCAGACCATTTCTTTACTTCTCCTCTGAAAATTTCCTCTGAAAATTGTTTCAGAAATTCTTAATTTCCTTACTTCAAAGTCTTACACTGAAATTTTAGCCATATGTTAACAATAACTTGAGTTTAAAATTAGTCTTTCACAGATTAGGGCAGAGAGGGCTACAACATTTCTCATTAGAAAGAGCACAGTGAGAAAAACACATATAATGTTATTGACTAAACAGAGATTGACAAAAATCTGTTTGTTTTATTGGTAAACTTTATTGTCAGTAGGTAGTGTTATGAAGTGCTGGAGGTGAGTGGGATACTGATGTCCATGGTTGATAAGCTCTGGCAAAATGCTGTATGCTAATGATACTTCATGAAAGCTAGTAAGCATTCAGCCAGGATGTGGAAAACAATACAAACGTTGTTATAGAAGAGACGAGTGATTACTGAAATTAACATGAAGAGATTAGGATCTCACTTAACTGATTTGCACTGCAGCATACAGAATGCAAAATGTAAAAGAATACTTTCTCTTGGCATAAGCATTTTCTAATATTTTTGTTTTTTCACCATCAATGGATATCTAAGTGTAATTTTTAAATTATGCTCTACTTAATTGATTCCAAGTCTATAAGGTAAAAATAAAACACCACAATAGGGTATTCTGGAGGAAAGAAGTCATTTTACCCATCAGTAATTGTTCTCCTTTTCTCCTCACATCTTCACAGATTTCTGCAGTCGTTGACAAGTCAGATCTATAAAATTAAAAATGCTCTTGCAAGAAGTAACATAATAAATAAATGAATGAATAAATGAATAGATATCTCAATAACATTTCACACTGATTCATACATTCCATGTTTCAGACCCTTTCCAGGCTACAAAACATAGTTGATATCCCAGGATTATGTTATGGCCTTTGTCAAAGCACTTAATGACATGACTTCTAAGGCAACTTGAAAAACCACCTCAACAGCCTTTGAAGAGTTGTTTTTTGAATAGATTTCATTACAGTATTTTTTTTTTACTTCATTTTCCATAAGAAGATAGTGACCTAGTTAAGTGCCTGTAGCCCAGTGATAAATATCATAATAAAGGCATATCTGCAAAGATTGTAATGGTTTATTATAAGCACTACAATGTGAATTACACGCGTTCTAATAAGTCCCCTATTATTTACATAATATGTTTAAAGCATTACCTTATTGGTAAGTAATATGAAGTTAAAGAATGCTTAGAACTCTTACCCTGCACCTATGCATACTGCTTTCAGCCATTTCAGCCACTTAACCAATACAACACCTCACTGATGTGTTAGGCAGGGAAAAGTGAGGGGAGACTGAAAGCAAGGCAGGCAGGGCAGTTGCCTCAGGGACTCATCTCTAGCACCCAAGCAAGAAGAGCAGGGTAAGGCTGATGATGGTAACCAAGATCAGCTGAGAATGTTGTCATCTCTGAGCAATGTGCTGGGGAGAAGGCAGGTCAGACCCAACAAGGTGCTAGGTCTGGCAAAGCATATCTACAGGACAGGGCTCCCCAGGTAAGGCAGCAGTTTGTGGTCCTGATCTTAAGGAGTCCAGTGGGTAAAATCCCCAGGTGTGATTTCTCACGGCTCTTCTCCCAGCAGTGCAGTTCAGTTGCAGCATATCAGAGATGACCTGGAACACCATTGCGGAGCATTATGGAAAGCTGCTGGAAAGCAGTTCTGCAGAGAAGGACTTGGAGGTGCCAGTGGACAACAAGCTGTCCATGAGGCAGCAGTGTGTCCTTGTAGCCAAGAAGGTCAACAGAACCCTGGAATGCATTAGGAAAAGCATTGCCAGCCGGTCAAGGGAGGTGATTCTGCCCCTCTATTCAGCCCTGATGAAGCTACATCTGGAGTGCTGTGCCCAGTTCTGAGCTCCTCAGTGCAGAACAGACATGGAGATCCTGGAACAGGTCCAGTGGAGGGCAACAAGGATGATTAGGGGACAGGAGCATCTTTCTTATGAGAAAAGGCTGAAGAAACTGGGCCTGATCAGCCTTCAGGAAAGATAACTGAGAGGGGATCTCATCAGTGTCTGTAAGTATCTGAAAGGAGGGTGTCCAGAGGATGGAGCCAGGTTCTGCTTAGTCGTGCCAAGCAATAGGACAAGAGGCAAAGGGCAAAAACTGAAGCACAGGAAGTTTCACCTGAACATGAGGAAGAACTTCTTTACTGTTAAAGCGATAGAGCATTGGAACAGACTTTTCAGAGAGGTTGTGAAGTCTCCCTCACAGGAGAGAGTCGAGAACCATCTAGACACAATCCTGTGCTATGTACTCTAGGAGGACCCTGCCTGAGCAAAGAGGTTGAACCAGATGATCCACTGTGGTTCCTTCCAATCTGACCCATTCTGTGATTTTGTGAGGTAAACAAGATGAGATCAGAAAAAGTTTTATTCTAATATTGACACAAAAAATCATGATTTTACAAATTATCATATATGAAACTTTTTAATTCCATCTTTTTTGCCACTGCTTACATTAATGGTACAAACAGATAACATTTTTTCAACAGCCATAATGGGTGGATCAAAATAAGCCACAATGGCTATGGAGGAGAGACAAAAGACTATAGATTCCCTGGATTTTTTGTTTATAAAGGTCAGAAACCTGGCAGGGTATGCTGCAATACCTCCGTATCCTGTACACAAAATAACCTTTTTCTGAAATAGGGGCCTAGGAGAGAAAAGAAGAGATGAAAGAAGTGCATAGTTTAGGAAGAGTTTCAGCTTACACGTGTATTAAAGTGAAGCTCTTATATCACCAATTAATAATTACATTCAGTCTAGGCTTATCCTCCATAGTGATTGACAGTTTTGGCTGCAGTTACTTGCCATCTGTTTTGATTCTCTCTCTCCCCTCTCAATTTTTTTTCTACTTTTTTATTGCCCTTTGCTTCCTTCATCCATTCCAGATGTTCCTCCATCTTCAGGGTTTTTTTCATTCTCCTCCAGTGTTTGGAACACTCTTTCTAAGATGGTGACCCACTTAGTCTCCCTCACTTGCTTCAAATATATTATCCAAAAGTAATTTGAAACAATATCCGACATAAAGAAAATTATGCAAGATTATTATTATTATCCTATTGTCCATAAGTTAATAACATATTTACTTGGTCTTTTCCTTATGAGGAGAAGAATTGTGCTTTACTCTGGCATTGAATATTCTTTTTTAGTTTTAGTACAGAAATATCTCTGAAATTCGGTACTTCTGTCTTCAGAGTACCAATAGCCTGTTGTGGAGGAGACATTACAGGAATTGTTGTGAGGTATGTAACCTGTATCATTGCAGTAGAAATAATTCTTTGATGAATGTTTACCTTTTACTGTGTGTATGTAATGAATAACAGATTATGTCTTAATAAAATCTCTATATAACACATACTTAGATATATACATATACTACACTATTCCTTAGCCTTCTGATGGTATAAAGCATAATATTCCCAGATTAAACTCTACTTGAACACAGAAAAATGTAAGTATGTATGTTTAATTTATATCCTTAATTTCTGAGAATGGCATCTCAGTACTTTCACACCAGGTCCTACTTATTATCATGACAGTTGTAGAAAAACTGTGTCAATCTAGTTAAAATTGCAAAATTCAAGAAGTTATTCCTTCAGGATAATCAAACATATACAGGGATCAATTTTATTCACAGATGCCAGAAAAATTTTAATCTGACTTCTCTGCCATGAATCTTAAGCCCCTAGTAAGATATGATTATGTTTTTTCTTGTATGCGTGATCCTGAATATTTAAAGAAGGATAGAGCAGGCTATAGAAGCTCTCTTACAAAAAACCCTGTACAAATGGTATCACATGGGATCTCTTTTACAACATGCTCCACTCCTCTCATTCACAATGTCAATGTTCTTTTACTTTTTAGAAGCATCACTCTTTTTCTAGGACTGTAGTTCTGCCTTAACTGAAGAGGAATTTTTTTTTTCACTTCTGTCCTAACATGGGCTTAAGACAACTGAAATTGTGTTCCTTTCTGGAGACATTTACATTCAGGGCTACAAAGCACCTACCCTACCCTGGAACATCTGGCTATGACAGTAACACAGCTTCTTAAAACATTCACAAATAAGAGGAGAGAAAATTCACTTGAGTATCAAACTGTTGGTAGGGTTAGGGTTTTTCTGTTAGTACTGAGATGCCAGTTGTTTTGGTTCTGGTATTATTTTTTTTCCTTAGTGAAACATATCAGCAAAGCTAGATTAAAATAAAGAAGAAATTAATTGCATTACATGTAGTTGTTTGTTTTAATTCAAATAAATGAATACCCCAGCAGCTGAACATGTCTACCAATTAGCTATCATACCATAAAATCATAATATCACCATGGTATTTATTGTTTTGTGCTTACATGCTCTCATATTCTTAATCCTACTGCAATATTACATAAGGCTAAAATATCCACTAACTTGGACAGAAACAATATCAGGTTTCCACATACATCTTGTGTGGCTAAAACACAAAACACTATGATGGAATTCACTGTGAGGAATGATTTATATAAAGGTTATTCTTTTGATATTGCAGAGTCCTTCGAACATCAGTGTCAGATAAGTTGAGCAGCATTCTCATTTCACCCAGAAACAGAAAAAAGATTAATATTATAAAGAAGGTGACTAGTAACAATTTACCGTACATCATTCCGAACACATTTCACAATTTTAACCTTGAGATACGACACTTGATGCACTGTCAGATGCCACAGTGAGGAAAAGGATTCCTCACAGCAAGCCTCAGGCTACTTATTGGTAATTGGTTTCATGAACATTTACAAAGTGATGAAATCATTTTTCCTATTTATGTTTGAAATGTCTGTCTCAGAAACCATATTGATCTACTAGGCAGAATTCAGTCATGTCAAGTGTTCCATTTCTTTCTGGAAAAATCATCATCATATTCTAAACCCCTATGCACAAAATTTTACTTATGAGCAAAGGAGAAGCAACCCTTATGTGTAAAAAAAGCCAAAAACTTATTGTTAGTATTAATGAAATCTGAAAAATCTCATAACAATTAGTTCAGATCTAGTCATTAAAAAAAAAAAAAAAAAAAAAAAAAAAAAAGCAAGCACATCATTGCAGTTAAAATTGTTAGATACACATATTTTCTACCCCTTTTCCAGTGATATACTCTCCATTCCCCTGCCTTGCATGGTCATAAAATTAGGGGTTAGCTTGTTGGTAATGGGTATTGTGAAGTCATCAGCACTTGGAGTTTTGCCAAGAGAAAAATGATGGTTGTATTAGTGATTTTTTCTTCCTCGCTTCAGGGTACATTTGAGGTCTTTTAGAATCTTTGCTAACACATTTCTCTTTCTTCATTGGTCTACCTCTCAACATTGCATATTAATTTATTAAATATGTCACCATGGGCTTTGTTCTACTTGTTCCACCTAAGACCAGATTTGTCAAGCTCCAAGTTTGCATTTTTGTAACTGACCATGGATCAGTTATTTATATCTCCACTGCCAACCATGTGCCAGCCTTATGCCTTATCATTGCACACATGTATGAGGATATCTCTCATTGGCCTTCACTCTGCTTCCTTTGTTTTTCAAGGCTTCTGCTGTCCTACCAGGCCTGTACTTCTCTACATTGTACCATTATGTTTGAATCATTAATATGTCATTCTTCACAAAATAAGTACTTGTTACTGTTATGTATATAAAACTATGGTATTACCATGCAAAGATTAAAATTACCTTTTAAGTACTTTTTAGGGACTTATAATGTTTCTTTTTCTTTCTTAATACTACAGTGACAAAGACATTGATGAAGTGCTCTCTGTTAATTTGTCAATCCTTTGAATGCTGTTCTTCACTTTGACTATATTAATTTTCTAGAATGTTTTTTCTGTTATTACTGTATTAACTTCTGTATACATGATTTATTTTTACAGTTTAACACTATTTCCTCTTTCTTCTTTGGAGATATGAAATATAAAACTAATACAGAAAAATCTTTTAGTCAAAAAAAATATCCTTCAAGGTTATGATCAATGGACTCCTTGTTTACAATTAGGTATCTATATCTACTCTTATATCTTGTCTGGGTACCCTCATCATTGTGCCTTGGACTAAGTGGCACAATGGCCTGTGACTGTGACTAAGACTCATTAATTGATCATGTTAAGGCAGATAAAGAAAATATTTTAAAGTATTTTTAAAACCTTTCTGACCTATAACTTTATCCTTCTCCCAGATTTTCATTTTGTTGTATCAGGTTACTGTATTTGACAAGTCACCATGGATTTAAACAGAATTTGATGTACTAAAAGTTAGCTGAAATTGAAAACAAGATACATTAATAATCCAAATTTAAATTTATTGCAAACTAGGAGCAGAAACTATTATGTTCATGTTTTCTTGGTAAAGAGGGAGCAGTGCATTAGAAGAACTTGGGATACACTGGTGGACATTTTAACTTTGCTAGCATAATGAACCTAACTCACTGGATAGGTCACATGCCTTATTCTTCTTCATCTGCAAAAACAACCACTATTTCCACTAACATAGGAAGCTGAATGTGTGGTTAATTGTGTAAGCTGTTCTTACAGAAGAAAAGGCCTGACTGTGCTGCTACTGACACACAAACAGATCTATTTGTTTACTCTCTAAATAATTAATGCACCTGTGTCTGTGCATAGTACACTTGAAGGCACTTTTATTTCTCTTTAGCAGGCAAAGTATAATTTCAAACAGTGCAGAATATTTGACATTATCATTCCATTGTCTTTCTAAAACTGTACTCATTTTTAAAGTTAAGAAGCCTCACTCAAAGATCAAGAGCAAAACCAAACTATTTTCCACTTGTTCTTTATATAATCCACAACATCATTAAGATGCTGATTGCTTAGCTACATGGATTTTCTTTTTCAGAACATCATGAGACCCAGCTGGTTTTATTACTCTACAGGTTATTATGTTGCAAGTTTTCTATTTTCATCTTATCAATAAAACAGTGCTGTGAAGAATAAGAGAATAAGGGCAGATAAAATATTTGAAATGCTATCTCTACTTTTTTTCTTATTTAGATACAAAACAAGTGTAAAAACCTGCTAATTTTTAAAATATGTCATATATAAATTTATGAGAGCATTAATAAATTAGAGGTTTCAAGAAGCTGTAATAAACCCACTTATTTTTGCATGTATATTTAATGACCAAAGTTTATGCAAAAAATAGAATTAACCTATTTTAACCAATAGAATCAACCTGTTGTATTCTTCTGCATAGCCAATGAAAAAGAATTAGCAGCTCTATGATTTGATGCAGATCTCAGGTGGACAGAAATGTCTCTTTAAAGTATTTCTCTTTTTCTCCATTGGCATCATCCTAAATCCCAGCTTTTCTGATGGAGATACATTGGTATGCCCATATTGTCCATATTACATATGGCAAGTAACATATTAAAAATAGTTCCATTCCTTTCAAGACTACTGTGAAGCCCTACTGTGTCAGATCAGGAGATGACACAACACAGAGATGGTTAGAACATGAAGCAGTAAGTATTCTTTGATTAAATATTTGTGTGTTTATTCCTATATTTTGATGCAGATAGTATCAAGACCCTAACTCTAGAAGACTTAAAACATCAAAAAAAAAAGTTTCAATTACAATGAAAATAGACACATCATCCAAAATGTAAAGTTACTTTAAGAACAATACTCAAATTTATCAAATTTTAATAGTAGTGCATCTTGTCAAAAACTTACTACACTCTTTTATATTAAATACTTGCAGCCATTGAATATATCATCTATAAGTTAACTGTGAATAGGCTCAAAACACATCGTAACTTAACTCAAACCTCAAATCAAAAGATGTTCATAAGATAAAAGAAAGGATGAAAACTACCAGAAAATAACAGTGCTTTTTCTGACGTGAGCCTCATGAGCTTGCTGAGAAGGCAAAACCATGGCACAGATTGAATTATAAGGAAATGTAGTCCTGCTACCAGAAAAGCTTCAGGACACATCTATTCTGGGACATATAATACAGAGTAAGTTGTCTCCCTAGGAGTTCTAGAAAGTAAATGTGCTCTAAAACCTCTGCAATCAAAACTAAAAATGCTATGATGGAGTTTTAATATTTTTCAAAAATCCTCTTAATCTATAACTGTGCTGTTTTGTTGCCTTAGACTATCTTGAATGGTTCTTAAATTACTTCTTTTTAATTGGTTAGAGTTGTTGATGTCATATTCTAAACAGCAGGATCTAGGAACAAATAATGCTTTTGATTCACAGTTAATCTTCATTATAATGGGCAAACATTAATAAGAATGACTGTTACTTGTAGTCAACAAATGCCTCCTTTCATTTTTATTCCTTGCAGGAAGAAAAATCCAATATTTAGACAGTTGTACTCCTCTTATGGCTTTTATTTGCTCTGGGGACCAGAAGAGGAGGTTGTAATTTCCCGTTGACTATTATCTGCCATTAAGGTCCTTCTGTTACAGTATTTGCAGGTAGAAATGAAATTTGTCATGTTTGTTTGGTATTTTTTCCCCCTTGCAGCTTGGTACTTTGCAAAATATTTACAAAGCTTCCTGTGTTTTGAATCTGTTCACATGACCTGTAAAAGTCAATAAAGTACTCTACAGGAAATTAAATCACAGATAATTCCATTAAAATAAGCATTGCATTTGAGAGGAAATTCTGAAGAAGTCAGACTGTCTGCTTGTTCATGGAAACCATAACTTTGCTGAGAAAAACCCCACAAATTATCTTCAGAAATCCAAAAGTCAAATGTGCAGATTTGATTTCGTCACTCTAGACGTTTTCTAGCCAAGAGAAGAAAGAACCTCCACAGAATCACCTCTCATATAAGAAATATGAGCCCATTGGCTATAGATCTCTCAGGGACTATAAAACAAAGTTAGACCTACAATTTCTATATATCTAAAATTGAGTCCAATTTTGTTTTTCATGGTGTCAAATTATTTTCACACCTATAAGCAGTGACTATGAAAGATGAAGTTAGGATTCCATCATCAGAATGTACAATTTGAAAGCTGGAACCAAGATAAGGCCTGTATTTTATTTCTTATGGGACTTCTTCAGCATGAGTTAAGAGGGAAATATCTTGAGGATAAAGGCATAAATTTTCAGCTTGATAAGGTGCATGGTTTGTTGAAACCTTGATATTTCAAGTGATTTTTCCGTTCTAAATCAAAAAAACACTGATCTGCTACACAGCTTTCTAAGTTCAACAACTTTATTTCTTTATCAAAACTCGTGTGTCTTCAGCAAACAGAATAATAGTAAAACAGATCAGTGCTCAGAAACAGATTTGTGACCTTAGGAAAAGGATATGTAGTTTATACTGGATGAGCACCCATGCTGTCTTCTACCACATGTTCAACAGAATGTGCAAGAAGTAATGAAAACAGATGTCTGTATTATAGCAATATAGCATATTTTACATGCTCTACAAATGAGAATAATTTTGGGAGTGCTCACGTGAGTAGATGTAAACATAAATATACTTAATGTTTGGGTTTTTTTTTCCTTAAAAGGTGTTGTTTTTTTCATAAATCACTCTTTGTACCATCATGTATTTGATCAAAATTAGCAGAACTCCTGTGAACACAAGAAAGAGATTAACAAAATGTAAAAATTATGTGAGTGTGAAAACTCAAAAGGGCTGCACTTAAGTGGCTGAAGGTGTTTCATTAGTGCAAGTTAAAGAGATACTTATTTTTTTCTTCCTTGGATATTGTATTTTTAATTGAATGTTAAGGTTTTGCCTTAAGTTATTTTCTTATTAAGAAATAGGTGTATTATGGCCTCACTCGTAGAAAGAACAACCCTGAAATCCAGCCCTAAATTGAAGCCTCTTTCTTAAAGGCAGAAGTATTATTCCTCATAGTGTCTGGTATCTGCCACAAACAGAGTTCAAGGAATTGGGTGTGATCAAGTAATTCTGCACTGAAGAGAGATTTCTGAGCAAAACAAGTGTCAAAGCAGTTCTATGAAAACTAGTTTATTAAAATTAAAAATGGAGCTTTCTTTGCCAGATCCAGCTTTATTTATTATATAAATAAGGTATACCATGTGTGTTTATATTTTTATTATTATTATTATTACATTATGAAATATTTAGAGGTAAACTGGAATTCCTTTTACAGACCCTTCAAATTGATACAAATCTTCTACTTCAAAACTATTTGAAATTGATCTATTTTAAATAGATACAAATCTTTAGAGAAGAGTATCTCTGAATGTCTTCCAACAGACCTGTTAAATTAAGAAAATGCTTACATGACTGTCATAGGTGCAAACCTCAGTGAAATTTTTCAGGTTATATGTTTCAATCTCCACATCACAAAATTGAACCAACGGAGGTTTTTGTCAACTCTATTATTCCAGGAAGTTTTGTTCTTTTTTTTCTGGAAGAGAAGTTAATTTCTAGCTCTTCTAATTCAAAAGGAAATAATGTGAGTCAAAGGTAAGTAGAAACCATGCTGTTTGAAACAGCCAACAACCTTAAACCAGCCTTGATTAAAATGGAGTGCTTTAACAAAAAGTTATCATCATTATTTTTTCAGATTTATTTTAAATCACTGGCACATAGAATTTGTGTTCCAGTTTAACACAAGAGCCACAGAAATAGTGCTAAATTTTTTCTCCTCCATTACTTTTCTTTTGCATAGATTTACTTAACTTCAAACTATAAGACACTTTGACCTTTGTGCTTCTTAAAATCAAGGCTAAAAAAAAAATAATTTCGTAATACATTTTGCTAAGTACCAGATTCACTGTATCAGCTTGCAGTTCCATTTGTGGTTCCTCAGAACCCCTTTTTTTAGCTACCTTCATTGTTGCCAGTAGACCTTTTGAATATCTGTAGCAAGCCTGAGTATCTGCAGCCAATGTTTTCTCTCTACAGAACTCACAGACTCATAAGAGTGTTCTCTCTAATCTGCTTTTTTTCCCAACTCTATCTACACCACTGAACACATTCATGTCAAAGGGACACACATGTATGTACAAACAAGGGAAGCAAAGCCCTGTGCTCCTCGGTGTGATCTGCTGACTGATACATGGAACAATGCTCCTGGACTTCACTTTGTAGCATAAACCACAGTGCTATAGATCAAAGAATTCTTCATAAAAATGTATTTCATGATAGGTATATACTGGGTTTTTCCAGCAAGGGCTTGTTTGGTTTTGTTAGGTTTTTTTTTGGGGGGAAAGGGGAGGGGGCAAGGGGGGTACTATAAGAGAGCCTTCTGTGAGAAGCTGCTCAAAACTTCCACCATGCCAGACAGAGTCAATGCCAGGTGTCTCCAAGATGGACCTGCTGCTGGCCAAGGCCAAGCTCATCAGCAGCAGTAGCAGCAATAACAGATTTAAGAGGGGGGTGAAGTTACTGTGCAAGAGCAATTTCAGCTGGAGAGAGGAGTGAGAATACGTGAGAGAAAAACCCTGCAGACACCAGGACAGTGAAGAAGGCAGGGAAAAGTGGTCCAGATAGTGGAGCAGAGATTCCCCTTCAACCTGTAATAAAGACCATGGTGAAGCAGGATGCTCTTCTGCCACAAACCACTGACCTATACAGAATCCATGTCACTTTGGACAACATCAGATGAAATCAACCCCCCCCAAAAAAAAGGAACCTTACACACACACACACACAAGCTATGGCTTAGGATCCTAGGGTCACACAAGGAAAGGTAGTACTGTGTTGTGTGAATGTGACAGCTTTTTTGAGAAAGGGACAGCACTGAGCAGTATGGACATGCAAATTTACCTAGTGCCCAGGAAAGTCCAGGAATTAGCTCCTCCCCCTGCTCTACCTTTTTTGTTTTTCAAAGAACTCTTGTAAAACCCTGGTAAGAAAACTTTTGTTGGTCTCTCAGAATATTCACAAGACATGTAAAGATTCCTGGGGTTTGGATTTACTTTCATAAAAGATTATCACAAAATATTGCACCAAATAACACTTCTGAATACTAAACTACTGTGTTGATATTAGGTATTTAACAGAATTTTTCAAACTGCAAAGACAAGGACTATATAACCTGAGAGAGCAGTAGATGCCATCCAGCCTATTATATGGCATCTTCCCTGGAAGGTAGGAAGTAAACACCTGGAATACCCACAGTCTAAAAAAAACTTCTTGGTAACTTCTTTTTCTGATATAGACAACTTTAATTATGACAGTTATCCTGTTGATCAACAGGTTCATCCTCTAAAATATCTTTTACACTGCACAACATTATTCCTGTCAGAACAGGAACTTAACCCAGAGCCATTATCAAATGGTTTCAGGAATAGTGACTAGAGATTATACTGTTTACCATAAGCATTTAATATTACTGTTTACTCAGTGGTTCTGGTGATGACTGAATTTAGGGAAGCCAGAGATGAATTACCAAAGGTTTTACCTTGTTTTATGTGTGTGAACAAAACCATTATTTTCCTGCAGAATTTCTTCTAACTCTTAAAACCAGACTACTTCCCTGACTCTGTCATGGCAGCATCATTACTAAGCTATTCTGGTATAATGTATTTTATTTCGAGCATCTTATCTTCTTAATAACTTCCCTCTCTGCATGTGCATATAGTATAACTTAATAAGTTAAATAAAAAATAAAATATTACTGTCTTTAATTACAATGTATTCTGCATTTGGAGGTCTGGAAAAGAACCAATATTTGTGAATTGTTTTGACTTGAAAAGATGTTAAGTACTAACTCAACATGAGAGCATAATATATGAATCCAATTGTTTAGATATAATACCAATAGTCAGTTTACTCTGAAACATTGTCTGGTTTATAAAGAACAACATAAAAATAGGCTACAATATGTGTGTGTTTATTGTGCTAAACTCAGTTTCTTCAATAAGACCTTCACATCTCAACAATAACATAGTCACTGAAGACAATAATGTTTACAGACTGGATTCATTTTGTCTAGATCTCACCCTACTTGGTATATTGTATGTATGATATTACAGTGACAGAGGCTGATAATCTGCTTCTAGTGGGTTACATCTTTCCACCCTTCTCCATACCACTTCTCACCATCATAATTCTGCTAAGATTCCCTTAATTTAATAATTAATAAAATTTAATAAAATTTAAAATAATTTAAAATTTAATAAAATTCTTTATTTAATCTGGATAATTTACTATCATTTTATTTCCAGAGTTAAGATGATGATGAACTGAAGCAGTAAAATTTTAAAATCTCTTTAACCTGGAATGTTAAAAATATCTTCTGACATTCAAAACTAAGACAATAGTTCACACCCTAAGCAGATTCTGTTTTCTGAAGAGTAAACACACCTGGGAGAAGAGGTAACACTCAAGTCTGCCTACAATTATCCTTGGTGCTTAGCTGTACTTGTCTGTACACTAGAGAGGTGTCTGTTATAAGGTAACCGATTTCTATTTGTCTTTAAGGTTTGATTGCTACTCAAGGGTAGCCAACATTTTTATGTGGGTTCAGATGGAGAAAAGGCAAAGATTCTATCAAATGGTTAGGATAATTGATTAAAAGAGAAAATAGTTAGACAATCTTCTCCATGGCAGAAGAACTGCTTTAATTTTGAAATTTTATCCAGTGTTCACTAGTAGAAAGAACAGTAGTGAAAATGTACTTACATTTCAAGGAAATAACTATAAAATCACACTTTTGGTCATCACAATAAAAATTCTATATTGATAGCTTGAAATTATGTTTTGAGATTGGGGTGTTTTAGTTAGTTAAATATATATGTATATATATCCATGATTGTATGAATCATCTCTGGGATTTATGCCCACAAATGGCTCACAGGAAGGTAAAATAAATTTATGGCATGAGTATCAGCCTCAGTCACACTGTGCTGAGATGTGGATTTCAGCACTGCAGGGTAAGGTAAGCAGAGCAATCTTCTGACTGGTAGACTCTTAATATCAAAGGTTAGACAACATCTGAAGTTGAGTAGAATGTGAAGTCCATGTTCCTGAGCTGTTTTATCATTAATTAATATTTAGTGGAAAGAAGAATTCAGATACATCAATAACATCCCACTTCTGTTCTCTAGAATACTTTTACAAAGACCTTGATTTTTTGTATTCCTTTTATGATTAGGGTCCATTTCAACTGGAGAGTTAAAAAGAATATTCTTCCCTTATAATCCACATTCTGGTAGTTAACATTTTTTCTTAGCCTGAGGAAACTATTTTTCAAACTACTTAGTCTGAAACTTGCTTAAAGCCTAGATATTTGACCTCCAGAGTAAATATTCTGCAGGTAGGTAGGTTTAATGATAAAAAATCAGAAAGCAACAATGCTTCTAATATAATTATATATGTGATCCCACTGGGAGTAGCTGTTCATCAGTGATAGCAGTTCTGTGATTAGATACTGGAATACCTGTTCTCTGCAAACCAGGAGGCTACAAGTGAGAGCAGTCAAAACAGACTACCTTGAAAGCTTTCAGGGAGTCAATAAAGGAAAACCTGCATGTTCAGTAGCATAACTTCCTGCGTCCTGGATAACATAATCAGAAAATTTAAGTCATAAGGCAGCAGAATGAGTTTACAGATAACACCTAGGTTTTTCTGAATTTACATCCTGAACTGATTTTCTAACTCTGTCTTAAAATGGGATTAGGTTTTCAAATTTTGTTTGTAACTTTTTTTATCTGATGCTTTTCAAACCCCAATACTGTAACATAAAATGTGTTTCATTCTATAATCAACAAAGAATGTTGAGAGTTGATTTCATTGTAGAAAAGTATTTACAACATGAGTAAATTAGAAAAAAAATCAATAAATAATTTCAATTGAAAATGTAGTGGATTTTATTCTGTGTTGTTGTAAAGTTACTTTCTATCTCCCACTACATGGGGATAAAGGATACGTGTGGTAAAAATATTTCTTTCTACATTTCTGGGATTTTAACAGTATCATGCTAATGTTGCTATTTACAAGAAGGTAATACCATTTCCCCCAATATCTGCTTTTACACCTTGGTACAATTTATTAGCTTTTGGCTCTGTTTACAGTAGGCTTTCTAAAAGGTGCTTCTGAGATTCTGTCACTAAAGAGCAAATGGTAGACTTGGTGATTAACCTTTCTCCACCCCATCTGAGTGAGGATGATTCTCTTTTCTCGCACTGTAATAGTTTTCTTAGGCACCAGTCATTACTTATGACCAAAAAATGATGTTCAGATGCCATATAGTGATATTGTTGCAGGATAGCTCTGCATGCAAAAATCAAAATCATTGATAACATCCTGAAGTTCCCTTTACATGATGTTACTGGAATTGTCTGCTGTTTTCCTATCTTTGTTTTACTCATTCCTTTTCTTAGAGAAACAAAATCTTCTTGTGACTCCTTGCTGACAAACTTTGTGGAAACTTCATGGAAAGCAAGCTCTATGTACCTATTTACAGACGCAGTAGGTTATTAACTCTCGCCAAGGGAGAAGAGGGACTCTTACCATAGTTTAGTCTAAGAAGAGTGTAAGAAAACCTGCAGGAGTATTTATGGTACTGTGAGAAGTTGCAATAAAAAGTTTTGATCCTGTATTAAACTCTGTGATTGAATCTGTGTCTGCTTTCTAAGCAGCTCCTTGTCTTAGTGAACAGTCTTGAACTTTTGCACTAGTTTACTGACCAAAGGCAGATGATCAGAAATTAAGTTAGAACAGCAGTGCGACACATTGGACCTTAAAGCCATAGAAGTTTAGAATAGATAGCTTTCCCAGAGCTCAACATTTTTGATAACAACAGTACACATGGATTTATACAGATGGAACCATGAATAAATGGTTTCCATATTATTTTATTAAATAAAAATCTGCTTCTATGAAGTAGTATCTCCCATTAAGTATTAATGCACATGAAATAGATCCCACAGACCCTTCTCTTATGCAGGCTGAGCTGCTCCATCTCATCAGCATCCCCTCATATGAAAGATGCTCCAGACCATTACCCATCTTCATATGCTGGACTTGCTCTCCACTGTGTCCATGTCTCTGTTGTAGTGTGGAACCTAAAACTGGATCACCTCCCCACTGTAAACAGCCCTACCGATGCAGCCAATGAGATTGTTGATCTTGGCAGTGTGGGCATGTTGCTGGATCCTGGTCAGCTTGCTATCCAACAGGACCCTCAGGTCCCCTCTGCACAGTTAATTTCCAGCCAGTCAGGCACCAGGGTGAACTTGATACAGGACTTGGTATATCCCTTCATGAGATTCCTATCCACCCAATACTCTATTTCGCTGAGGTCTGTCTGAATGGGAGCATATCCATCTGTTGTATCAACTACTCCTCCCACAATTGTATAATCTCTGAACTTGCTGAGGATGCTCTCTTGACCCATTTTCAAGCCCTGGGGTGTACCACTGGTGATTGGGCTCCAGCTGGAATTTGTGCCCAACCTTCCAGCTACTTTTCAGCTAATGTCACTATCTATTTACATAATCCAACTTATTTATTTAACCTAACCCAGCTCACTTACTAACCTATTTGGTAATTACCATCAGATTCCTAATAAATATAATAAACTGTTTGGGTATCAGAGGAAGTTATCTGTGAAGACATAATATGAAAGAATCTGACATTATTATGGAGTAAATATCTGAGGACTAAAAAGGAAATATAAGGGAATAAAATAACTTTAAGAAAAAGATTTTCTGAATTACAGAAAGGCATTTAAGGAAAAAAAAATGTTTTAAAAGGTAGAAAATCATAGTCCCAAATTACAGTGGTAGAAGATCAGAGGTATATAATTGATAAAACGTAAATTTCAAGCACAAGAAATGTAAGATCCAAGAACTTGTAGAGCATTGTTAGGTTAGCAAAATATGACACTGAATTTTTTTCTTATATAGTCACATCTCTTCTTTTAAGGAACTTTTTTCCAGGAGCTCCAAGAAAAGCGCTACTGTGTTCTGTAAATTATACCTGCATGGTACATTTGTCACCAGTTATCCTATAAATGCAGAGAGAAATTCTTAACTGAATACCCAGGGTGTGATTTTGTGCATATTTTTTTTCTTCTCTCAGCCAGAAAAGCTCCTAAACTGAACTCAAAGCTGAGAGAAATTTGAAGCTGCTTCATGCATATTTGGGATTCCAAGTCTAAAAAAACAGAATAAAAATAAATTTGGAGAGATAGACATCAGTAACCATGAGCAGCAGGGGAACGAGCCAGTTGTTCAGGTGTATATTTCTAAAGGAATGCATGCAAAATGATGCAATTGATGAAATTATTTCATTTCACTTTAAATAATACTATTACTGCCTATGACTTTATTGGTCAATGGTAGTGAAAGAGAAGCTATGGTGTGATGATAGCACAGTTGAAACATACCTCCAAATCATAAAGTTTAGAGTATCACAGAATCACAGAATAAGCTGAGTTAGAAGGGATGCATCAATTTTAAATATTGTCAATATATGAATTATCAGTGAGGAGAATAGCTCTCCAGACCTCTCTAACTATATTGACCAGATGTCCACTGATTACACTGACAGCTTAGAATTTCTAAATTTTTACTCTACATATGTTCCATACACACAAATACAATAAAGAAAATACGTGTCAACTGAGATCCAGAGTTAAATGGCCAGTGGAACAATGGCTAAAAGACCTTTGAGACTACTGTGGTGTCATAACAATTGGGTTGCACAGTTAAAGGAAGATCAAAAAAGCCCAAGAAATTTTGCCAATTTTGTGAGATCGATCATTTGCTTTACTCACTTCTACTAAGAATTGTTTCTTTTGTTTTGTTTAAAAAGTGTTATTTTCTCGGATAGATGCATGGACAGAGTCTGCAAATGCAGCTCTGCCTTCAGCAGTTCAACAGTTTTTCAAGCCATCCACCATCAGGCTGATGTGAACTGACAGTACTTACACCCAGGTGCCATTGTCTAACATGCCTCTTGACAAATATATATGGCTTGACAGATCTTATTTTTCTGTTTTGCCTCTCCATGCAGTGTTCCTTTTCTTAACAGGAAATGTTAAAAGGACTATTTTTTAAGTATGCAAAAAAGTTCATGTTCAAGAAGTCCTCCCATGTGCCTGCAGATCCTCATGATTTCTACATATAGACTCAATTGCTGTCCATAGATACTTCTCATCCTTCTGTAACTTTCTCTATGAGGCACTTCATTATACTACAGCTTTGAAAAATTATGGGAATTCATTTCAGTTTTATGTATAATACAACTTCTAAATGATGGAATGAAGGGTTCAGAAACAGCTGATTAACTGATAATTCTGGCAAATTAAGAATTTAATATATGACTGAAAAACTTCAAATAATTTCACTGTCAATAAATATAAAGCAGAAGCCTGCCAAAATTTTATTTCTAATAAGAGTCAGAAATTATGCGTAAGGCTTGAATAGTTCAGAATTATGTTTTGCTTTGCTTAATTTCAGACTTACCAATTCAAACTATGTACTGTATCAACAGTTGATAAACAGTAACAAGTACTAGATAAGATACTCCAAATATTATAAAAAGTATCTCATTTACTGCTTCTAGTGAACAAACTAGGAACCTAAAAAATGACAAAGGAAATAGTTTTATATACTGGCGATGAAGTGCACAGCAGTAAAACAGCATAGTTTCGTTCAGTGCAGAAGAGAAGGAAACAGTTTAATAGAAGAATGGTTCCCTGGGTGGAGCATGAATTTAAAGTTTGGGTGACCAGTCTTTAAATCTGTGCTCTCTTTATTTAATACACTGCATAAAATTGTCCTGAAGAATACCCTAATCTGGAGGAAAATTAAAATTAAAAAAAAATAAAAAAGGAAAAAGTGTTTCATACTGATATGAAAACAGTAAGAAAATCTACAGTTGAACATATGGAGGTGATGTACAGCCATCAAGGGAGGCATGAGGCAGCACTGACATAAAATTACTACAAGGCAGTCCAGTTAATGCCTAGGGTCCTATTCTCTGAGCATGCAGAGCATAATAAAAAGAGCAACATACTCTATGTGCACTTCAGACATTAAAGGAACATGAGATACAGGTTGTGGTCAGCCAGTGAAGAAGGGCAGAAATGGACTGCATTCATGCAATTGATGGTTTGACAGTAATGTGACAAGAACCAGTGGAGAGGTAGAAAGACCTGAACTGTCAGCGACAATAACTGTGCAGAGCTGAAATTCCTAAACATTTTGTGACATGTTAACAGTAACATAACAAAGTATAGCAGACAAGTACACACTATCAGAGACCATCAGAGATCTAACAGTTGAGGGAGTGATAGAATAGCTCAGGGATGCACATTTTGGTCACAGCAAATGTAGCCAAAGCAGAGATCTTTGACACCTTGAACCACAGTTGTCAGTGATAACCCTATGGCATCAACTTCATGTTGTCCTGTATTCCCAGCTCCTTTACAATATAAATTATATAAATTTTAAATATTAAGTACTGTATGTGCAGTGAGGACAGGATGGCATAAAGAAGATGGAGCCAGATATGACAGCAGGTCAAAATAAACATAAATTCTGATTAAAATAGGGAAAAAATTGCCATGAATATCAACAAAAACCGGAACAAGTTACCAAGGAAGGTTGTTCTATGTCTGCCCCTGGAAGTAATCAAGACTTGACTGGACTAAACCTTGGGCAGCCTCAGCCAATTGGATCTATTTTGATCACGATTTGAAGTATATATTCTCTAGATATCCCTCCCAAAATAAATTGTTCTATGGTTCTAATATGAAATGTTCCAGATTTCCCTATGGTAGTGACCTTGTGGCTGTGATGATCAAAGCACTTAATAAAACAAGCTTTGTAGAAATACATAACATCTCTTGGCAAAAGGGGAAGTATAAACGTTTTGGAGAATGCAAAATACTTTATTAAAATTTGGGTTAATACACATTTTGGATGATTCATTAGTATTTTATTTAGTTTTAGTGCATTCACACTGCATGTCCATAACTCTTCAGTGTCCAATGGTACATCACCAAGGTGGTGAATTAACCAGGTTCCAGCATTTGTGGAAGTGAAAGAATTTCCTGGCCCAACTTCAATGTTTTTCTCCTCAGGTCTTGTTATTCATGCTAGACAATGTTCATAAAAATGAATGCATTATATATTTGCTTCAGAATTTATATACAAAATCCTTTTGGCTTTACCAGTGTTGTCTCCTTCTGTCCTTGTCCTCCATTTTATCACACAAAATCAGGAAAGGCCTGTAAAAGATAATATGCTCTGTATAAAAAAATATGTATGCATTGGAAGTAACTAGAAATATATAGACAAACAAAAGAATTTTTTACAAATAAGAGTCCTAAGATTTTCTTCCATTTTATGCTGGCGGGGATAGAAAGGTAGAAAGCAGAACAGAGTGACAACAGTGATTATTAAAATAAAAACATACCACTATAAGATGCACTTTACTTTGATTACTGTGAAGGAATAATCATTTTCCTGCCTTCTTTTTCGTGACCTTTGTACTCATAATTTAGATGTCATCCTGCCTAGCTTGGACAACTCTTTCAAATAAAAAATATACATTGCTTACAATTTATGTTCACTTTCCCTTTTTGTGATTTTCCATTGCTATTAGGATTGTTTTCCTGCAGCTTCAGCTATTTCAATTTGTCTGTTGTTCCAAAGGTTCTTTTCCATGCATTTGTTGGACTTTTTATGAATGCATTACATTTTTTTCCTTTTTAATTCAGTTTCATATTTTAACTTTTACCATATAGTAAACCTTTTTAGTCATATGAATTTTTTTTTGCTGGCCAGCCTTTGCATACGAAGATCCGGGGGAGGCCTCTTTTCTTTTCAGACCTCCCAGCCTGCGCACTGGATTTTTTAGGTGAGACACAGGGCGCGCAGATCTGAGCCCATCCTTTAATCCCGAGGTTCAATCTGCCGGGCCAAAGCGATTCTGGACAGTGGCAGCTGAGGTCCTCCTCAGGACGTAGGCAGATTGCCCCCTTGCAGGGCTAACGAGCTCTGCCTGCCCGGGGAGCAGCCTGGCCAGGATCGAACCTGGGCCCTGGCAATTGCTATAGTCATATAAATTAAAATATATTTAATTCTCTCCCCTGTGCTGAAAACACACTGATGTCAATCACAATTATATGAAAATTTCTGCAAACCTAAAAAATAAAGAATCTTTATTTTTTGGTCCAGATTTAAAATCTGAATATCTCCTAATAAAATGTACAGATCAGGATTTGTACTTCATGATCATCAATCCCGAACTGAAGGTGTTGTATATTTTAAGTATATTCATTTGAACACATATATTGGCTAAAAGCCAACAGAATTATTTTTTATATATAGAATTGTTTGTCCATCTGGTACAGATGATCAAAATAGTAAAATTAATATGAAAAATTAAAAGTCTCAGTTCACGATGCCCATTAACATAGAAATAAAACCATGTTGTAATTGTGAAATTAATATGCTATTTGGGAAGTAGCTGGTTAAAGACTGATGAATGTGACCCTAAACTGAAAGGTTACACTTGGAACAGCAGCACAGCTGTGTCTTTCCTAGAAAATTTATTTGCTTGGATAAGAAACAAATATTATCTACGAATTTTAAACTACATTGGAAAAAATAAACAATAAGATGCAGTATCTCCTTCTGTGTGTTCATTTACAATAGATCACCTTAAAGTAGTGCAGCTCTTCTTGATCTTTAAAAATTCTGTTTATTTTTTTTTTTTAATATTTAAAGAGGCCTAAAAGAAGATTTCAGAGGGACTTGTTCTGATTATAATCTTTTATTGCCAATCATCAGTTTCTTTTCCTGTTAAAATGTTCTCTTTTAATCTCTTAACAAGGATAATAAGGATATGTTCACAAAAAGATTTAGTGATCGATTAGGCATAGAAGGGACAGATGAACTCTTTTAGCATGTATCTTCACATATGGTCTAAATTCAGATCATGAAAAAAAAAATCTATACTGAAAAAATTACCCTTAAAATAATTTTTTAAAAAGTTAAGTTGCTTTACTGGTTCACAGAATGAATGAGTAATCCAGATTTTTCTCTAATGTCTTCAGAATATTGCTTCCAATAGCGTCATAGTTTAATATGCAATTAGCTTTATCTACACATGAATAGTCCTCACTTCTGTAACCTGTGCAAGACAAGATAATTTCATTATTATATGAAAAAAGAAAAACAAAGTTATGTTAAGATTCCTAAATTAGCTACCAAAATTAGAAAATACTTGTTGTTACAGTCTTCAACTAAACGATTGGATATCAGTCAACCATGCATTAGACAAGTACTGATGCTGGAGAACTTCTTACCAAATGTCAAGCTCTATGTCCCAATGACTGAAATTCTAGATTTGCTTAATTAAATAATTCTGTTTACAGAAAGCAACATAATAGTCATAATTATTTGTGGAATAAACTCAGAAGAGGGAAAAAGCCCCCACAACCCCCAAAACTTTGGATCATTTCTGATATCCAAATAAAGACTTCTAATTTAAAGAAAACATTAGCCACAGGCAACAAATCAAGTTAGCTATAGTCATTGCTGACTGCAGTGACTCTTTCTCTAAAACACAAGTACAAGTCTATGTGTGTCACATGCCTTTTTTTTTTTTTTAAATTTGACTCACAAAAGGAGACAAATTATTATATCAAATTAGAATGAGATTTAAATAAAAGTCGATTGCATACATTGATAGGTTTGTATAGTTAACATGGTAAATCTGTCCTATATCTAAAGTATAGCATCTTAACTCATCAGTTTCCACAGGTGCTTAATTATATAAGATACAAAATTAAAATCTTCCAGCAGCATGAACTTTTTATGATGTAAATATTACACAATAAAATTCTCACCCAGTCTAAGAAAACTTTGTAGGTTCTCATTCCTGTTTTTACTTAGAATGTTAGCCCAGACACTTGCCAGTTACTGTAAGCCCATGGAATGGATGGGTATCTGCTCCTTGAAAGTCTCATGGCTAGAAGAACAAATTCAGTGGCTCAAATAGGTGGACCTAGGTATTGTTTCAGAGCTCTTAGGATATTTCATCTAAATCTCCACTTATCAGTTCCGAAGGATAAGCTGGGAAGGTCCCCAGGTCACGTCTTCCAGTTGTGACCTTAGACACCTGAGGACCTCTTACAACCCAGCAGAAATTCATACTTAGTTTCCTAAATTAAAGTAAGTGAGTTTTTTTCAAGGGCCAACACCCACTATGAGGTTTCCCTTGCTGCTTCATCTCTTGTGAGACACCCTCTTTCTAAAATTAATGCAATTGCCTAAACATGACCAGTTGTGCTGGTTTTGGCTGTGCTAGATTAAATTTTTGCTTTCCTGGAAGTGGCTGAACATCCCCATTCTGATAGGAAGCAGTGAATCAAATACGTGTTTATCTTTCTTTGTCCTCACAGTTTTTGCTTAACCTACTAAATTGCCTTCATCTCAACTCACAAATTTCATCACTTTTACCCTTCCAATTCCGTCCCCCACCACACTGAGAGGAGGCAGCGAATGTCTGTGTAAAGCCAGTTGGGGTTATACACCACCACCGCCACTGCATCTGAGATGCTATGGGGTATCTGAGAAACTCACGTGAAGCTGGAAATAATTCTTAATACCTGTAGAAGACCACAAGGAACACTAACAGAGGAAATTTGGGGTATCCCCCACAGACAATGAAGATTTAATTTTATACAGGCTTAATAAATCCTAATTGTATAGCCTTTGTTCCATGGTAACAATGTAGCCTGGGCTTTAATGAAGTTGCCTAAACACTGGATTCCATTTGAAGTACATTCAGATACTCCGCATATTTTCAGCTACTCTTCTAAAAAGGCAGAGTTATCTTGTAAATAAAATATTATATGTTAGTCTCAGAGATGTCTCAGATACCCTAGGGCATTTCAAGTAACACTAGAAGGTGGGGGCAGGGGAGATAGGAGTAAATTAATTGATCCATTAGGGACTGGGTTTTGAACTCCTTTAGAGAATAGCTATATTACAGTTAGGTACTAAAATCCCAGTTCTAAAGCCTCTACTTCATCTTGGAGTTACACTTTTTATCATATTAAGTAATAATAGCAAGATCTTTGCTTGCTGTATGCAACCCCACTCCAGCTAAAGCATTATGTGTTTTCTGTCTGTACCTCTTACCTATTCATATGGATATCAATATTAATACAGAATATTTATTTTAGGGATATTAGAAACCGCTACTGTGCAAATATTTTAAATAATTCTAATAAAATAAATATATGAAAATAAAAACATTTGTCTTGTCAAGTGTTAAAGTACAGGAAGTAACTTTGGAATATAACTTTTTTTATAAGTGTCATTTTCTAAGTCAGATAAGCTTATTGAGATACAGATTTTAATTTTCATTTTAAAATATTATTATTGGTCATCTTGCACAATCTTTAAAATAGTCTATGATTTATAGCTAGCAGATTTTACACCACATAGACATTTTTTTACAATGTAATCCGAAGGTCAATACTAAAAATACGGTGTTTCTTTGAAGCAGAATGAAGCAAAGTGTGAAAAGTCCTCTCACAATGATAAGGCAAAAGATGTGGGGTTTAACTCTTAATAGGAGTCTTAAAAGGAGAGAGGTACCTTTCTCCTTTATTTAAATTCATGGCTGTGGACCAAGAACCTAGCTATGTATAGGAAATAGATGTTATGCACTTAAAAATCCCCCCTAGTTTCTTCATTTGGCTGTAGAGATGTCTTTTAAGGATATGTTTTAGCATATTTTGAATACATACTGTCTTGGGGTAACTTTATGATCTGTATCCCATACCACCCAGATTGAATCTTGTGCCTTTCTGTGCCTTTGAAACTGGATGCGAGAGAAAAAAACAGCCAGAGGAACTTTTTCAAAGCAGTTCTGTGCCCCAAGGTCACTCTGGCTACTCTTCTCTGCGCTCTTCTGCTGCGAGGAGATAGCTGTTGTAGCTGCTGCTGCTGCTGCTGCAGAGAGCGGAGGAAGAAGCACCCTTCCTTGCTTTCCAGCCAGCTTTTGGCTCTGGTTTTCTCCGGAAAGAGATGCAGAGTTAAACTTTTTCCTTGGGACTTCAGCTTTTCCCTTCTCCTCTTCTGGACTGTTCAGCAACATCAGAACACATAAGAAGAACTTTCCACCAAGGCCCCGGCGGTGGGCCCATGCCGACCGAGCTCCGAAGAGGAGAGAGAGTGAGACCACACCCACAGAGGGACTCTAAAATCTTCCAGGTTTCTCCCCATAGTGAGAGATTTTATAACTTAGCATTATTATTCTTTTCCTGTGTGTTTGGTAAATAAATAGTTTTGCTTCTTCTTCACTTTCCTCCAGGAAATATTTTTTTCCTGAACCTGGTGAGGGAGGGGTGGCTGTAATCTGCCTTCTATCAGAAGATATTTTCCTCTGAATTTGTCTCAAACCGTCACAAATACTAACCTGGAGGATGTAAAATTTGACTGGTATGCTGGGTGCATTGAAAGAATCTGTTCACATTAGGCATATGCATCTCGTGAGTGAATTACATCACCGACTGCATCTTCAATGTATAGCAAAAACATCCATGAGGTTTGTCTAAACAATAATCTTTCAAAAGCATTTAGGAAGATGTTTTACAGTAGCTCCTGTATCTAGGTGTGGATTTTAATATTATAAACTGCTTCACATAAAAAAGTAATTAAATTACTTTTTTGGTGCCCCTAAAATAATACCAGTCACACAGATATGATTTTGTTTAAACAGTGAGATAAAACAGCATCTCAATTTTAGATTAAATGTTGACCTTCTAAATTGCTAATGAACCTTCTTTATTCTGCAGTCCCTGAATCACCAACTTTGAATTTGATCCTTGAAATTTATAAGATGCACACATTTGGAAGGCCTCTGTTTTTGTGTGGAATGGTAATAACACAAAGAGATTTCACAAAGAGTAAACACAGAGATTTCAACAGTGGTGGCTTAGATAAGATACCAAAATTGTCACTTGAGAAGTGTAACTCATCTGATCTATGAACTTAACAGTCTCAAGAGATTTTCCCTATAACCCAAAACCCCTAAACCCCTATAACTATAGTAAATTATAGGTGATGGTGTAGCCCAGCCAAGAGTACCTCCTGGCCCTTTCTTTTTGAATCTGGTTTACTGAAGACCCAACTATAAAGATGCCAAAGGAGGAAGGAGTCACAAAACTTTGGCCTCTACTCCAAAGACTCTAGAAAGACTTTGCGCTATAGTCTAGGAAAGAGATCTTCTCCCTCTGTATGATGCTCAATTCCCAGCCTTTCAACACTTAAGTGGACTACTTGTTCTCTGATAGTGTAAAAGTTCTCTAAACAGTCAATAAAGAGAGAGGGAGTAGTCAAGAGTACATCCTGACTATCAATGAAGGATTGTAGACTTCTTCACTTTGCAGGAAAATTCAGAGCATATATGAAAACACCATGAATTTACATGCCAAGAGCAAAAATTCACAGAATCACACAACAATTAGGGATGAAAGTCACCTCTTGAGATTGCCTAGTTGTGCTAGTTTTGGCTGGGGTAGAAATAATTGCCTTCCCAGCGTCTGGTACAGGGCTGCATTGTGGATTTGTGCTGAACACAGGGTTTATAATATAGAGACATCATTGCCAAGCAGGGCTTACAGAGAGACAAGGCCTTTCCTGTTTTTTGTACTGCCATGCTGAGAAGGAAGTTGGGGGTACATGGGAGGTTGGGATGAGACACAACCAGGACAGGTGACCCAAACTGACTGAAGGGATATTTTAGACCATATGGCATCATGCTCTGTATATAAAGCTGGGAAAAAAGAAGAATGAAGGGTGGAGTGATGGCATTTGTCTTCCAAAGTCACTGTTACATGTGATGGGTTCCTGCTTTCCTGGAGATGGCTGAACATCGGCCTGCCCATGGGAAGCAGTGAATTAATTCTTTGGTTTTTTTTGTTTGTGTGCATAGCTTTTGCTTTCCCTATTTACCGTCTTTATCGTAAACCTTTCACCCTACTAATTCTCTCCCTGATCCTGCTGGTGAGGGAGTGAGCAAACCACTGATTGGGACTTTGTTGCTAGCTGGGGTGAATCCATGACACTAGTCCAAAAGCTCTGTTCAAGCACTGTTAACTTGAGTTGGTTATTTATGGCACTTTGCAGTCACATTTTCAGAATCTTGCCAGGTGGAAACTCTACAATTTCTCTGGGCAACCTGTTCCAGCATGCAATCACTTGCACACTCAAAAAAATGTTTCCTTGTGTTCATGTGAAAATTAATGTACTTTCATTTGGGCCCATCACCTCTTGTCCTGCACTGGACATGACTGAAAAGAGTGTGTCTCCATCTTCTTTACGCTCCTATCAAGCATTAATGCATATTAAAAAGATCCTGCTGAGCCTTCTCTTTCCAAGCTGAGTTCTACCTCACTCAGCATCTCCTCATATGAAAGATGTTCCAGACCCTTAACCATCTCCCTGTGAGCAAATCATGACCTTTGCTGGACATGGCCATAATTCAATGTGTCCATGTCCCTCTTGTACCGTGGAACGTAAATTTGGACCCAGTACTCCAGATGGGGCCTCTCCAGGAAAGAGAAAAGAGCAAGGATCACCTCCCTGCTAGCAACATCCTCTTAAAGTGGCCCAGGAGGCTGTTGAACCTGGTGGCAGCAAGGGAGGACAGGGGAGAAAAATATGACAAGCAGTCCACAATGAGTGCCATTATCTTCCAACATAAAGCTGCTTTTTAATGGCTATGTTACCCATCACGAGTTAGTGCATGGGATTATTTCTGCCAAGATGAAAATCTTCCTCTTGTTCTTTGATGAATTCTGTGAGATTCCTGTCTACGCAGCTGTCCATCTTGTTGAGATCCCTCTGAATTGCATCACACCTACTTGGTGTATCAACTATTCCTCCGAGGTTTGTTTCATTTGTAAGCGTGGTGATGTCACCTGGCTGACTGCGAGATGTAAAATGAGGTGCTGCTCTATCATTCCCCCTCCTCAGCAGGACAGGGGAGAAAAATATGACAAAAAGCTCATGGGTTGAGATAAAGAGAGGGAGACAGCTCTCTGATTACTGTAATGGGCAAAGTTGACTTTACCTGGGGAAACTAATTTAATTTACTGCCAATCAGAGAAACACAATTGGAAATTAGAACAAATCTAAAACCACCTTCTCCCTACCACTCTGTTTTTCCCAGACTCAACATTCACTCCTGACTTCGTTACAGACAGTTCATTATGCTTTGTCTGTTTTGTTCCTTCTTTTATTCAGTTGTTATGTAGGTTGAATGATAATTAAAAATGTGTTGCATAAGACACTATCAACTAAACTCATGCTTTTTTTTCCTGTTTCTTCATATGCTTTCTGACAGGCAAGCTTTCATTCTTTATTGTGTTCTTAATTAACCCTTCAAATTCTACTGTCTTGAATCATTTTCCATAAAGTTAATGTTCTGTAAATATCTTAGTTATCTTTCTCAAGACTATAAACATAAGCAGGGAACAAACAAAGAAAGAAGCCCAAATCTAATGCCGAAGAGAAAATGTCAAGTTATACATATAGGAAAGATGACAGATGATGACTTGATAATGGTCATTGTAGAATTTTCTATCTGAAAAAAAATATAGATGAGGAACTCAGTCATCTTGCATAAAAAACATCAACCATTAATTTGAGGAGAAAAATACATCTACACACAGTGTGAATTTTGTTAGTGTTTTCAAAAGTAAAAGAAAAACAAAAAAATAATTCAGTCTGATTAGGCAGCACCAAACATCTGAAGCCAAATTTTTTTTTTTTTTTAAACAAAAAATGAATTGATTAATTATTACCTTGTGCCAGGGGTGTTCTTTTTGGACCCTGACACTTGGCCCAGCTGTGTTCCTTATTTCAGTGTCCCATGTCCCAAAAAGATGAAATAAGGGTTCTTTCTGCTGTTTCAAGGCTTGTCTATTTTTCATTCTTATCAGAGTTTCAGAGGCACAGACTGTGCTGTGACCTCCAGGAACACGAGGGCAGAATGGCAATGGCTACCCAAAGCAGGTAGCTTTTATATCTATTATCAACCAGTTAGAAAACTTTACGTATCTTATTTTGTTCTCAAAACCAGTGAATATCAACCTTATTGA
>VZRF01001589.1:0-25000 GCA_013396875.1 Vireo altiloquus
CAAAGGCTTTACAGAAGTCTAGAAATGTATCATCTGTAACCCTTCCTTTGTCCACAGATGTATCACTCCATCACAGAAAGCCACTGGCTTGGTTAGACAGGATTTGCCATTCCTGCAACCATGCTGGCTGTCCCAAATTACCTTCCTGTCTCCCATGTGCCTCAGCAGAGCCTACAGGAGGATCCGTTCCATGATCTTCCCAGGCACAGAGGTGAGGTTGACAGGTCAGTAGTTTCCAGGGTTTTCCTTCTGTCCCTTCTCAAAGATGGATATAATGTTTTCCATTTTCCAGTCACCTGGGACTTGCCCCAAGTGCCATGATTTTTCAAATGTCATGGAGAGTGGGTTGGTAACATCAGCCAGTTGTCTCAGGACTCTGGGATGCATCTCCTCAGGTGCATTCAGGTTCCTCAGGTGGTCACAAACTATCTTCTCTTACAGCAGGAGGGACTTTGCTCTCCCAGTCCTCACCCTGTCATCCATCCAGTCAAGAGGTGTGAGAAGAGTTTCCCAGAGAACAGGCAAAAGTTGCTGAGTACCTCAGCCTTCTCTTTGTCTGTTGTTACCAGTTTTCCACTGTTGTTTATCAGAGCGGGTACCCCTTCNCTATGCATTTGTTTCTTTCCCTTAATTTGCACCAACAAGTTCCTGTTCAGCCATGCCTGTCTCTTGCCCTCCTCGTCTGATTCCTTGCCAGCTCTTACACTCTACGGAAGAACTCTTTAAAGATCTGCCAGCTCTCTTTCTACTCCCTTGTCCCTGAGGGCAGTCTGTCAGGGGATCCCACTCACTAGGTTCCCAAAGGACTGGAAATCTGCTTTCCTAAAGTTCAAGAGCCAGACTTTTACTCCTTACCCGACCCATATCCCTCAGGACTGCACAGTCCACCAGGATCCTTGCAGCCCAGGCTGCCTCCAGTCTTGGTGTCTCGGTCAGCTCACCTGCACTGGTGCCCAACAGATCCTGTAACACATTGCCTCTGGCAGGGCTGTCTATCACCTGGTCAGGAAGTTATCCTCCATGCGTTCAGGACTCTCCTGGGCTGCCTACAGCCTTCCGAGCCACATTTCCCGACAGCTGCTGGGGTGGCTGAGTTCCCCCCGCAGGACAAGACCCTGTGGGCACAATGCCTCCTGTGGCTGGAGCCAAGGCTTTGCCAATGGGCTGCCCTTGGTCAGAGGGCTGTGGCAGACCCCAGCCACAAGGTTCCCTTTGCTGCCTCGGTCTCTGACTCCTGCTCACAGGCTTTACACCTACTCACAGATATAAGCTGTGAATCTAGAGATTATCAAAATCTTCAGTTTATCCATTTTCTAATACTTTTATACCCCTTAAATTTTTCTATGGTTTTCTTAAAACAGAATCAACTAGACAGAATCGCAGTTACTCTATATCAATAAAAAGTATTGTTCTTTGGGCATAAAAATGACTATATGATAAAAAGGAACCAGAACTGGGCCTTAACCTGGAGTTCATGAACAGCAGAAAACTCCAGTAGTTCCACACCAGACTAATAAAGAACTTTCAAAATGGAGTGTGCACCTGTTCTGTGTAAGTGGAGGCCAGTGAGACAGCTTGCATTTTGCATAAATAAAAGCTTCGTATTACAATAACACCTGGTTTTATTTGAGATCTGGCATCTTTGTCTTTTTCTTCTGCTGAGCGTAATGAATCACATGAATAATCCAATGAAAATATTAGTAAAGTCTTTTAAAACAGCACATAAGAAAGAAGTTCAGTAGCAACGCAACGGGAATATTCTCACGATTAAGTCAGATTTATTAAAGAAGCATGAAGAAAAGGGCTAAAGTCAGTCACATAATTATGGGATACAAACCTTGATATAAATTCAGAAGTATACATTTTCCTCCAGGAGGTCTGGGAACCTGCTGGGACCATTAGTGGACTACAAAAAGGGCTTAAACAGATAGTAAGGAAAATTCTTTTTGTAATAACACGAATAGAAAATTCCTACACTTAAACTGGTGAAATTCATATCTGTGCAGAGGAGACCTCAAAATTTTCTATCCTTTTGTCCTGTGTATGCTTCTATGAGGTCAAAAGAAGAAGGTCTGGTGGCTGATGCATATGTGAGACTTTGATGAAGCAGCATGAAACACTTAGTCATTAGGTGTTTCAAGGAAAAGGCATTCTCCCAATACAAAACCAAGTAATTTACTTCAATTTTGTGATTCCATTCTTCCACTGACCACTAAACTGCAAAGTCTGAGGGCTGCACTTCAGGACATGGTTTAGTGGTGGACTCTGCAGTGTTAGGTTTGCAGTTGGACTCAATGATCTTTTTCAACCTCAATGATTCTTTGATTCTATGATTACCTGAAGTACTTTAGGAGTTAGAAAAACAGAGTAAAATGTCAGCCTCACCTTGCATCCTAATTATGAATTTGAAATAGTGGACATTGCTGAGAGGAATTAATATAGATTTTGGCATTGAGTCTAAATGACTTCAAAGAAGTTCCTACAAATGGTTTCTACTATATTATTTTGATTTTTGGCACACAGCCAGTACTCTGGAGACCTTTAAAGTGAAAACACACTGAACCCTACTGGCCATAATGTATAATCTTACAGTAAGGTTTACATTATAACAACTCCTGCATATTGGTTCCCTTCAACAGAAACATCTAGCTCAAATTTTTCCCCAGAAAGGGACACCATGTTTCAGGATAATTGAATAATATAATTGAAACGCTTCTACACAATATTACCCACCAGCCAAAATGAATTCTGCCTTTACTACTCTATATTTGAAATCTAGTACAGGTATTTATGAATGCCAAAATGTAAATTACATCTCTGCCACCTTCATACAACTATATTTGAATTTGATTCACTACATTGTTGTTGAAGAATACAATATGTTATTTTAGCTTCTATTAGGATGATCCTAAAGCACAGTAGACCACTCACAAGGACAAAAACCTGAAATAGGCACTGAACTCACTGGACACAGACATCTGTATCAGCACTTTCTCAATGGAGAAGAACCCCTGTGTGTACCACACAACATCTCTTATACATGATATTGATGTGCCAATTTTCTTCAAGTTTTATTTAATTACACACATAATATTTTAACCTAAACAAATCCATAGTCCTCAGACTGCGAAAAATTACAGCTGACCTGAGGCCAAGCTAACATACAGTTTTTCTGTGTTTTGTTTCCCTTAGTCTTTTTCATCCTTAAATGCAAGAAAAAAAAATCATGCACTACAGTTAGTAGTCTGTTAAGCAGCGAAGAGGTTTATTTATAAACGATTACCTTCAGATTGTTTGTATAAATTTAAAAGCATATTTCTATTTTTTGACTCAAAGTCATAATTTGTGGTGTCAAATGACATATTCATCCTTCACAAGGACCTTTCTTTTCACACTTATAAGAAGAAACACCACTCGATCCCATCCACACTGCTCAGAGTAAAGCAAGCAACACCAAGCACAGCATGCTGCAGTCAAAAACCTCACCCTACAGTGTGTCTAATGAAGGCTCTACTGAACATACACAGACAATGAACGTATCCCAGTAGCTGTGGCCATGGTTAAGACCCTTAACTATGTTGATGACTGACAGCAAATCAGGTAGGTAACTTTTTCTCATCTACTTTTGAAATTATCTTGGTACTACTAATGTAGAGTATTACTGCTATTATTGTCTAAGACTGCCACAGATTGTTAGCTTAGTGAGCATAAATGTAGCAGCAGGAAGACTGTGACAATGACCATTTATTAAAACTTAGTCCATTTTAAAACGTTTTTTAGTACACAAATGTATTTCATAGTAGTTCAAATTTATTATTCAAGTCACAAGCATACATTCTAATGCTGCTGGTGTTAAAAAAGTCCTTCGGTGTAAACAGTAAGAATGATTTTTGTACATTTTTTCATAAAACATTCCAGAGCAATAATAGTAAAGTTTTACACAAACGTCCTTTTGCAGTCATGAATTTCTAAATTGTACTATGCATCTGAAAGATCTATTTTAGAATTCTTAAAAATGTACCTTTCCCCCATTCTTCCATCATCTTCAAATCAAGAACATAGATGCCAGAGACTAGAAAAAACAAGCAATACTTGCAACCATATAAGATAGAAATGTTTCTTAAGCCAAGTGAGCAAGAGTTAAAAATGAAAATTTTTATCAACTGCACAGAAACCAATATTATGTATGAACATTCTAGAACTACTTTTTTTAGTCTTAGTATATCAAGGCTCTGTTCACAAAGCCATTAGGAGAAAAGCATGTAAAAATAAGGTGAAAGTCTGGATTAAAGCAAGCTTTTAAAAGCTCATCTCTCTGACGATACAGTGTTTAACCATAGCACTGTTCAACAGCCTTTTAAAGAGTTTTCCGTCTTTCCAATATCCTCTAGAGTCTACGGCACAAGAGGGCAGAAAACATTTCCAAATTATTCTGATTTGAGAACACAAAGGCACATTGCTTACCAACCTTTTTAAAAACAACCTCAACACATGTTTGGAGGTGGGTAATGGAGGGTATCCCCTTCCTGCAACTGTTAGCAAGAACTTCTAGAGCACATTAAAATGCATCTCCATTGACATAATTTGAAAGATTCCAAGTCACCCTATTTTAACAACTGCAATGTCCTTGCATTTCACTTACTTTGTACTGCTAGCCTACAAGTCACATGGCAACATACTACTCGTGTACAACAGGGAAGACATGGCCTAGCAACAGTAACATCTCTCTGCTGGTTGAGTTAACCTCATGCTTAGCTTTTACTTTCAATGACTAAATATTTATTTTCTCAAAAAAATAATATTCTTAACATTTTTGGACAAAAATCTCAGTATTATAATTTGAACACGTGATGTTTCATTCCATGTTGTGGTGACTCTTCAAGTAAAAGTGACAAGATGTGGTCCTACATGCATCAACCACAACCTGGTTATTTACTTTTTCAAGTATGTCAAGCTAAAAAAACTTCGTAATTCCAGAGATCAAGACATTTTGCTAGTTAAAAAGCATTTACTTTTATTTCCACTTATATTCAACAAGTAGAATTTCATTTCAAGGCTTATAGACTCTATGGATAGTTAAATATATGTGGAACTGGAATGACATAATTTAAAATTATAAAGGACCCCATTGGTTTTCAAGAGTTACTCCTCAGTACAAAAATCCAAAACTATAATCAGCTATTTAAAAAAGCCCTCACACAATTTGTAGATGTAGATAAAGGAAGGAGGCTTCTAAGGAATATTTGGATAATAGCAGGAATCTTTGAATGCAGAGACTATGAGAAGTTGTATTTTAAATAATTTCCATCTAAAAGCTCAAAATTTTCCTTCCTATTCTGATGTATAGTGCTCAAAATACTCATAATCTCACAATGCTGTTCTGCAGATGTGTAAGAAGTATTACCATCAGAAAACTCCGTTCCCTATGTTTATCAATTTTATGTATGATATAGGGAAATTGAAATATTATAACTTGCTGAACAGCTATTGCATAGACAGTTTAAAAAATAATTCTTTCTGCACACTTCAAAAAAGTAATGTCTTAGGCATACAGTTGTAATGAAGGTGAATTGACTATCACGTATATTTAATGTGGGTTACATAAACTTGTATCGACAGCATTCTAGGTGATATATAAATTCACATTCTATTTCTATTATAATTCTGGTTTTGCAGTTAAACAAACTTTGTCATTGGATCATCATTTACTATGACCCTCTGAAAATAAAGTGAACACTGATTAGCACATTTGCTGGCACATGCCGTGCCTCTGTCACTAAACAATGTCTTAATTTTAAATTCTGGTTCGGAATCACTGCTTTGACAACTACTGTCACCGCTCAAGGTCTGCATGAAGCTTCAAACTGCATATTATCACCCATTGACAAACTCGACATTTTATGAAGAGCCCTTTCTCCCACTGACTTCTCCTTATCCTGTGTAAATAAGTAACGATTCATTTTATAACCTTGACTTTAAAGTCCAGCCCTTCCACCCTCTTTTTTCTTCTTCCTAAACAAGTGACAAAGAACAAGGAAGCTGATTGAAGGGGTCCATTATGTATCAACTTAAAGAAAGGCAAAGTGATTGATGAAACTAGCAGTCACCTTCACTGCTAGCTACAGCACCTGTATCCTTTTTGTCAAATGACCTGAAAATCCTGCTGACAGTTTAACATTCACCACAAGGATACACTCTCTACTACTGTAGTTTTGAATATTTTTATTTGCTCAGAAATTCATGGGAACAGTCTTTAAAATGGAACTGCACATTTAAAATCAGTAGCAATTTGTATTTTCTTCCCACAGATCTCGGGCTTTCTAACAGTTTACTCGGTAAAACTATTAAATAATACTTGCCAAAAACCTGGTAAACCATAGCTCCTCTGCAATTGTCACACATTTAAATTGTTCACACTACAATCACTTTTACAGTAAAATTTGCCAATGGTGATAAGAGAATCTTAGTTAATTTCCTATCATAGAAGAAAATCAGTTTCCAGGTGTCGGACTAAGTTTTAGAGCTTTCCAGTAACCATCATTTAAAAACAAAACCAACCCAACAAAACCCTCCCAAACAAACCACTTTTTCTTTAATTATTCTTTTCCGTTTTTAAATAATATTTGGCTACTTTAGTACAATTGTGGGTTAGTAGATCAAATAAAACTTCCTTTTAGTCTCAAAAAAGAAGATTAAAAATGCCAAAACCAAACCATTCCTATAATACTGGAGACAGTCTTCTGCTCTCTGTATGAAATAAAATTTTCACTGGGAAAGTGACAACTGAGAGGCAGGAATACCTCGAAAAAATAACAAAATGCTCCCCCCACTCCAGCTTTACTCTGGATGGGACACAGCACCATTTCCTTTGGGCATTTATTACCTGTTAAAAACCAATCTTTTGGTGAGTGGCAGTTCAGGGTTTTTGAGAGCAAGCTGCAATATTTCTTCGGGTCTGCAGAGTCATAATTAAAGCTGAACTGAGTGGAATTGGAGAGGGAAGGTCAGCGAGGTGCCGTATGAGAGATGAGGCTGGGCTGATGGGCACCAAATGAACAAATTATGATGGGCCCCACTCAATGTGATGAGGTCAAATGCTTGTTTCTACCCACTGACAGTTCAATTTCCCTGAAATGTCTCCCGGTTCTCTATGAGCTAATTATGAATGAAAAGTTATCAACTGCCCTCACCAAAAAGAGCTTTCTTGGAGCTTTTAATGTCAAAATATTGTTGGAAATGCATGCTGGCCCAGCTTTTTAGACAAACAATGCCTAGAATAAACTAAATACCATTGTTATACAATATACTTTCAACCTACAGAATGGACATAAAACATTCTTTAACTACTGTTAAACATATAAGTAAGTTTTACAAAGAAAATCTGTATCAATATTACTGTTTACTATGAAAAGACAGCATGCTTATAGTTTTGTGTAACACAAACCACGTAATTTTCAAATATTTCCATGTTAATAATAATTTCCAAGAAAATACTGCTGGATTTTTAAGTCTAAAGTAACAATATTTAGGTGTATTTCAGCATGATATTTCAGCATAACTCTATGTCATATCAAAGTGACAGACAAAAATGTTCGTTCACAAAACTTCAGTTTTCAAAGTAGTGTCCTGACTGCCTTTTTAAGACATTATCTTTTGAATATTCAAGAAGATGTGGTAACATACACTAGCAAAGTCTTAAATAGCAGTAAACATAGAAATTATTAAATACACATAGAGAAGGTGGATCTTTGAATTGAGGGGAAAATAGAATTGATTAGACGTTAAAACAGCAATTCAGAACAGGAGTGTCTGAGAAATTCCAGACTACTTATTTGCATATAGAGACAATTTTCATCATTTATTTAGGGAAAATTATTCACTGTTTCGAATTCAAGAAATTAGAGAGTAGTTTAATATTTTGATTCCAAATGCTACTTGTTTTTCCTTTATTACAAAGCTGTTTCTATTTGAGTACTTACAAGTCAGAAATTTTAAAGGAAACTCCTAGAGGTGATCAGAACTTTGCAAAATATTTTTACATTTGCAATGTACCCATATACTTTGCACTGCACAAGATAGAACTGTCTGAAAGCATGAGTTATACCAACTTCTAAATTATACTAATTAATGCAATGACAGCATATACGTAGTTACAACAGGATGTTACAGTCAGAGTGCATCTGATACATATTGATTTATAAACTAGAATTATTTGTCAGATGTTTAGAACTTCTCATAAATTCCAGTAGAAATAATGTAAACAGAAACTTTTCAGTTAGTGTCTTGTAAGATTCAACATTTTTAAGATTATTTAAAGAAATTGTCTAAAATAAGCAACTGCAAAAAAAAAAAAGAAATAAATCTAATGACAATGTTCAAAGCAGTCATCTATCTATCTAGCATATATAGCTGCAATATAAAAGTAAGTCTGAATGCTTTCAGTAGAGCACAGTATTAAATTCATCAATATAACTGTTACTGTCACTATGGTTGGCATACCATCTTAATAGACAGACTGTTGATCAACTGTTATTACAAAAACAACAACAAAAAACTATGCTGCACCGAGTCTTCATGTTAAAGTACCACAATTAAGAACAGAGAAATGCAGTCCATTCATTACAGAACCTTTTCAGGAAGTTGATTTTTTCTAATTCTTATTGTAATTGCATTGTTCTAATCCTGTATTATAAAGGCAGCTGCTTGCCTATCATTTGTACTTTCCTCGTTAATCCTGACTCAGTGAATTAACCTTTAATTACAGCCGTTAAAATTGAAATGAGCCTCTTGTCTGGCTGGGGCTGCCCCCTTCCAGTACATGAGACTGATGAAAATTTTTAGGGTCAATGAATATGTCCCATGTCATGTCTGATAGATGCTACAGATGTGAGGAGGTAAATGTTACCTTAGAAAGATGTGGTTGAAATTTTTAAGAGATACATTTATTGACAAAATAAAAGAAAAATATAGCTTAGGTTACCTCTCTCTTCTCTCTGAGTTACACAGCATAACGTGCATACAGACACATTCTGTTTTACACACATTACCACAGCACACATTTAAAGAGTAACTTATGGAAGCATCATCATGCATCACACATGCTTGTTTTTAAACACTTGGCACCAAACCTGTTTACATCAGGAGCACAATTTATGTATTTTTCATGGTGGAAGGAAAAGAAGCATTATTTTAAACTCTGCCATAGGTCTAAGCATCTAATTATAGTTTTAAGAATGGTACTGACTTTTAACAGAAGGCAAAAAATGATCAAAGGTCTCCTCATGGTAAATTATTTAATCAAGCTGCTTTTTTGCAATATCCCCACAATTTAATTTCGATTTTATAAATAAGACTTAAATATTGAAATTGCACTTTACTTTGCTATTTTGGCATTTTACTTTTAGATACAACATTTGAATGCTGGGTTATTCTTTGTAACTCAAAGGTAATAAACAGCAAAACAGCACTGAATCAAGAGCATTATTGTTTTTCAGTGACCTGGTTATTCAGAATACAATTACATTAATATACAAGTTGCTCACTACTTATACATTATATTTATAAAATTATAAATAGTATCTTATTTATAGCATATAAGCAAAAATAAGCAAAAATGAAGCACACATTCTGGAGAATATCTAGTATCGAACCACACAGTGAGCAACTAAATGAATTATATTATACATATATATACCTCTCAGACTGAGCACACAGTTTTTTGGTCCAGTGTCTTGTATCAGAAATTCATTCTTGATTTATAACGAACATCTTGTTTGAACTTCCAAATAAAATTCTCTAATTTATTGAAGAAAATAAGTTGGAGATTTTGAAGTGCAGATTTTTTAAAGAATGAATGTATTTAATAAACATGAGATGTGTATTTTTAAGGCTTAAACATAATTAAATATCACAAATACTTGTAAATGGATTTAAAAGCAAAGAATAGAGGTGAAATGACACTTAAAGTAGTGTCAAGGCAGATGTTACTTTTCTTTCAAGCTAACATTTTCAGAAGAATGTGGAAGCAATCTCTGAAACAACAGTATAATTTCAGGCATCTGATGCAACGCATAGTCTATGTAACCAATTGAAGAAAACCCTCCTAAACAGCAATTTTATGTGAACGAAAAAAATATAAATAAGTATGTGGAAGTCTTTGTTTCATTTATTTTTCTAGCTTGGCAATAGTTAATATCTGCTGATGAGCAGCTACATTCATTTGTAGATTTCCAAGTGCGTTCCCAAGGTGAGTAAGCATCATTATCCTCATTTTTCAAATGGAAAACTAAAAGATTAAGATACTCCCTCCAGATCACATAGCAAGTAGTAAGCCAAAAATAGAACTCATTTTCCATACGTAACACCCAGTTCTGTATGCACTGGACCACACTGCCTTCCCACAAGCATCAGTCACACCTAATCAGCCACAAAGCCGAATTTTGGGCAGCACTAAGACAAAGTTATTTTTTAACTCTCAAATTTAAGACTATGCCTTTTCACTTGCTCCATATGTACAAACTTCTCTGGGCAACCTACTAGCATATATTGTGGAAGGTGGTTTCAATTACGCCTTATGCCAGTTACAAATCTTGTAGGGCACAGTGGAGACTGTTCCACATGGAAAAAAACCCCATCTTCACAATTAAACTGAAGAGAAAACTGCAGAACTGCAAAAATATCTTTGCCTAATCTGCAATTGCGGTCAACAACACAAGCAAAGTTATCATGCCATGTACTTATGTAGGACACGTAAACCGTTCTGTGGTGATGCCTTAAGTTTTAGCTTTTATATTTTTCAAATCCTGTACTGCTAGTATAGCTCTGAAGTTTTCTGTAGCTTGTTAAGTGCTGTTCTCTGTGCTAAGACAGACATAACAAAGCCTCTGTAACTTGCTCTCCCAGAACAAGAACTGTAAACCAACATCTTGGGGAGAGGCGGCAAGCTTGGGGGAAATCACATCATTGGTTGGGTTCTGGTTGGAGAATTGATGCTGATATAAAAGCGTTAAGAACTCGTGACCTGTCGGCCATTTTGGGATCCACTGAGGCAGGACCCTCTGGAGCCCAGAAGTGTACATCTGAAGGCCTTTCAAATAAATACCTCCTTTATTCCTTTATTCCTGTCTAGTCTCTGTTTCTAGGTAGCCGGATAAGGCATCAGTGGCACACTTTCACCCTTTACCTCCCAACAACAAACCTTCCCAAATTCAATCTGTATATAAAAACACGAGCTTCAGAAGTATAATGAAAACATTAAATACATAGGAAAGAGTTCTCTTGTGATGAAACAGCAAAGGGATAGGGCAGATGGTAAGCTATAAAAACAAAATGCTATCGTATCCTTTTGTTATCTTAACACAAAACTACAAAAACATATGATAGAAGAGATGTCTAACATTGAAAGCTGATTTAAAAGTATCCTCTTTTGCTTGAGTAAAAAAATTTATAAGCATCCTTAAGAGGGTATGGATATACTTACAAAAATGTAAAACTAATTATTTGAAAAACAGTGGTAGCTGATCAAAACCTGCCTGAGAACAATGGACAGAAGACCACTATTGCCCATAACCTGCTGCTATCATAAGTGGTTGCACTATGTCTCTTTCATGATAATAAATGGTTAATGTTTCTTCTGATGCAGCCATTCCTGAGGTAAGCACTCAGACCAGAGCTTATACAAATGACAAATGTATATAGTTAAAGAATAATTGCTGCTAGCAAAGCTCTGAAAAAAAAACCCCATGAAGTTAAGTGCATGCCAATAACTATCTGGAAAAACTACTGTTTTTTTCTACTGTAGGACTTTGAAAATTCTTAAAACACCTCATGCTAACCTTTCTTGCAAACTGCATATCAGACTAGAGACATTGTACAACCCATTATTGCAATCTTCATGTCTCCAGTACTTCTAAGCAGACATGCTTCAAACAGGAAAAGAATATACTTAAGAGTCAGTCTTAAGACTTGTTAAAGTGAAACTACAAACAGGCTAAATGGACAAAGCCACCTAAATCGTAAGAAAGTCCTCCCCTCTAAAGACTATGTCAATAACTTAGAAATAAAATCATTCAAGGTGTTCCCCTAGTCTGAAAATATCAGAAAAAAATTCCTTATTTAGTTAAATACTAAGGGAGTTCATGTTTACTATTTCTCAAGGAATTCTCTAAGTCTGTACTCTATTTAAAATTAAATTTATTTATCCCTTGATATGACAGGTCTGCAGCTCGATCTTGACTTTTGACAAAAGCTATTATATCTTTTTCATGCATCACCACTCCAAAGAAGTTCTCAAAGTCTATCTTGGTCAAAAGTTCTTCAGAAGACAGAAAACAAGATGATTTACTCCTCCCTCCCTAAACAGTTTCTCTGGAAGCCTAGCAGTAGGGAACAATAAAACATACCATTGGTAATAACTACTATCATGAAAAAACACTGAACATATTGAATAAGACCTTAGTAAGTAAAGCAGTACCACTTCTACAATTATACCTCGATTCCATATGCACAATAATAAATAGCAAGTCTATATTGCTGCATCAAAGTATTTCCCCACTACAACAACAGTTTTCCCCTAATTTGGTACACACATTTTTCATGAGATTTTCATAGTCACCCTTGATCTTTCCCCCAAGCTATCGTATTTGGTGCAAGGAAACAATCTTCTCCCCTCAAATACTACTCAACTCAGCCCATACAACCACACACGTTTTTCCTCATCCAACTTCTCTCACCAGAACTCATATTGACTTGTCAGTTCTCCCTTGCACTGACACTGTTCTGAACCATAACAGATTTCTTGCTACCAGAGAAATCACACTAATTTTCTTCATAAAAGCATGTGTCATCTTTACCAGTTAATTATCCTATGCAGTACACTCAAGGCTCTCCACATTTAGGAGGGTAGTTGCTTGGACATTTTTACCATCTTAAATCCTAATGAGAAAAGAACAGGTGGTTTAGCTTTTTTTTTCTCATCAGCTGTGTAGGAAGAGATGATCACTCCCCTCATCAGCTTCTCTCCATTACCATAGCTCTTCTCTCTCTCCTCTCACCATTTCTGCTCAAAATACTACTTATTGTAGCAGACTATAACCCTCTCTGTCCTTATGTCAGTCATGAGTTTTGCTTTCCATTCCTCCTTTTTCACTTTATAAGCCCCCATTTTGGGGATAACACCTATTTCCAGTGTTTTCCATTAACTGCTTCACACTGACAGCTTGCAGTTTTCTCTTGCCTCCTGTTTCTCATTTGCACTGCGTCCTTATGTATTTTTCAAGCCTGCAAATTTTCCACCTGAAACTCAATCGACACCAATTGCAGTTTCCTTAAGCACTTAGTTCTGACGTCACTTGCTTGCACACCATGAGAATCCCCTCAGAAGCCTCTGGTGACCTCAGTTCCCTGGTTCACTTAAACCTGAAGACGAACCATATGTACCAAGGCAGAAGCGTGCACACAGATTTACTATACTTTGCATTCAGCTGGAAGAAGGTTATCCATGAATTACAAGAGAATTTTGTTATTCCTGGAACAAACTGTAATATGCATGCATGCGTTTATATGGGGGGGAAATGTACTGTATGTAAACATGATGATAAAAACAAATGAGCCACGGGACAAAGCACCAGATTGCACCGTTTCTATGCAAGAATATTTTGGTTTTGTAGGTTTTGCCGTTACTGTAAAACCATTCTTGTATTTATGCTTTCTATAACATTCAGCAGTTACGAATTTGGAAGTTAAAAGTTTTCTAAAAGCTGTACCAATTACAGTGATGAATGATTTGAATAATAGACTGCTTGACATATTCCAAGATAAGTGGCTGCTACATTTCTTTGATATTAGGGTTATATACTGTACTTACCTATTTTTACTCCATGCTCTCCTTTGCCTAGTTATAAATTAATTTCTCACTGTTAGTTTGGCATGTGCCCTACAGTTATATTCATTTTCTCTGCCACTGAAGGAAGAAGTTTTCTAAAGTATTTTTAGAATTAGCCATCACAGATGAAATTCAAAATACTATTTTAAGAGGGACATTCCCACAAAAGGTCTTAAGAGCCAGTTTTATATTTTTGTTTTTAGAAAATTACCTGGTGGTGCTGAACTCTTACATGGTTAAGAGTTCTTTAACTACTTTCATACATGTAAGACTTTTTATAATAGATGGGTATAATTTGAAAGAATGAGTTTTAACTCTAGTATTTAATTTCTGTTGCTTCCTGGTGCAGAAAACTCAGCAAAGGACTTCATGTACATCTGCAACTACCAACAGCAATGAAAGCTGAGCTTAGATCTGAAAACAGAATACAGACCAAAGTATGTAACCACTATCCAGCAGAAACAAATAGTTCTTACATACTGTGGATTCTTTCCAGAGCAGGAAGAATGAGGAAATGCTCTTTGCTAGTTAGCAGACTGCAGTAATACTAAGGAGGCATTTTGCACAATCATCATACAGAAAAACATCTACTCTTCAGCCTCCACCTTCTAGCTCTGTCTATCCAACGGATAGACGAATGCGAAAAGGCAATTTTGCAGATGAACAGCGGCAACCATGAAGAAAGCAAGCATGAATGTGGTAGTGGAATATGTGTTCATGTACCGCAGACGATGAAAGGAGTAAAGACGTAAGCAAGCAGGCACCTCAAGCCTCCGGCATTACTGATTGCCATCTTTAATTTATCCTCAAAGGTGATAATTCTGAAGTAAAGCAAAGATACCAGGGTCACTCCAGCGCCAGGGAAACATATGAGAGCTTGCGTTTTGAACCGTCAATGCCATAAAATATGGCAAAGAGGAGATTGTGGTGTGCAATCACAGAATACTACCACAGTTGTTGTTAAACACAGACTTCAGTGCAGCATATACCTAACACGGCATGCTGCACTAAAAAATAGTATGGAAGAGAATTTCTAGCATCTTCAGACTGTGTGACACATCAGTGACTACACATCAGGTGCAGTGACTTTACATCTAGAGACTGTTACTGGCCTGCTTCAAATTTACATTACATGCAAATTTCCTTAGATAAGGCTAATATCCAACGAATTATCTGGAAGTCTCCCATTTCAACACCAAGTCTTGAAGCCTGAACACATGAAACTGAATCATAAGCAAAGGTCTTCTATTTCTTTAGTCATATCACTCACATAGCTCCTTTACTTAACAAATATTTGATGCTGCAAACTACTGCTTCCAAAGGCAGTACAAAGTAGATTATCAGTGATTATTAAAGTTGCAGTGTAGTTTCTGGATACCAACCTCACTAGAAACGAGGCAAGGCTAAAAAATGCCTGTGACTGTGGTGTTTTGTCTGGTCACTTCCATCCATTTTCACAAGGATATGTACCCTATGTTATATCACTGCAACTTCTATTTAAATTGCAAATATATATTGGATACACAAAAAATACTAAAAAAACCCAAGTGAAAGAGAACAAACTACTATCCTTTCCTTAATTATACCTATAGTTTTGAGATTCCCTAATGGAAAGTGTTACAAAGCACTAACAGAATGAATCTTAACACATACTGATACACCACAGACTGTAAATCTATACCCTTTTTATTCGCACACAGGGGCTACGTTCCTTATACTCATGAAAAATATGAGTATATTTTAGTATAATTATAATTTATATTTTAGTATAATTTATATTTTTAGTATATTTTAGTAGCAAAATGTCATGATTGGAGGCATACACAGTAAACAAACAGGCTGTTTTTTCACTAGCAAGTATGTGATGTTCTTGTAGCATATTTCTGATAGTGTAGCAAATCAATTATTTGAAAGACTTCTATAGTTTGGATACTTAATTTCTGAATTAAAGTTTCCCTGAAGCAAAGAAAAAGACAACTTCAAATAGAAGGTTATAAATCCTTGAAGGCATCCTTCCCAGACATGCAATATTCATACTTTTCTCCACATTTCAGAATGCAATTACAGATCAAAAAATGTTGCCAGACTTGCACATAAACAATAATTTCATAGAAGACTTTTATAGGCAAAAAACTTTAAACAAAACTACTTTAATGATGGCCTCAAAACATGTGAAATGCTTAAAGTGACACGCACCCTCCCACTTTTTAAAAGGTACTTACATCAATGACTGATGAACTCGACAGACTTAATCCCTCTAGGTCTGCTGCTAAACTCGGGGACAAAACAGCTGCTGTAGGAACTGCCACAGGAGTCGTCACAGGACAAACTATAAATAAAAGGGCAATACATAGTTAAATCGAAAAACAATTTAAAATACTGGGAAAGACAATGATTTTTTTTTTCATTGCACAAAAAAAGGTTTTGCATCCTCATCTAATTATTATATTCTTGTATGTGTTTCTAAAAAGATTATTACTTTTTCAGACATATAGCCCCAATACTCAGAATAAGCAATGAAAATACAAACACAACTCATACATGTATTGACCATGTGATTTACTTTACAATTATTTTCTCTTCCTTTTACATTTTTCCTCTATTTTATCCTTCAGTTTGATACTGCATACTATGCAAAACTTTTTCATTTACAGGCTACATATAAAGTACATGTTAATGCAATTCTGACATGTAGCACCTATAGAAGTAAACTTTAAGAAGGGTACTACAAGCCAAAAAACAGTGCAAGCTCTATCTTACCCTTCCAAGAGTGCCATTTCACAATATTCTTCACAAATGTGATTTTTAGCATCTTAATATAATACCGTAATTGGCTTATAGATTGCACAGGTGTTGTACAAGTAACACCCATTACTACCTGAGAAAACAAGCCCACTTTAACAGAAAACAAGTCCAGTCACATACAAATTGTCAAAATGAATGTTTTATACGGTGGTACATTCTAAATTTTGAAACAATTTGTCAATTATAAAACAAAATCTTGTCATAACTGTGCTTAAAAATAACTTTACAGTCTAAGCATTTATTTTGTTAGGAAACTTGTACAATAGAAGAAGAGAATCAATGTTTCAGACTTCAATGTTTCAGATTTCAAAATTCATTGAATAAATTGAATTGAATAAATGCCTTGAGAAAAATGAGGCTTGAACCAAGATACTTACAATCATCTAAATCTAAGAGGAAGACGTCTTGTTTTTTTGGAGTCTTTCTTTCTTGTGCTGGTTTTTCTTCTTTCTGTCAAAAGACATGAATATTTCATCTTTCACCATATTAAGACAAGAAAAGCATTTAATACTTTTATAAAGCAAGAGCATTTAAAAAAAAAAAATCATAAAGCAAAATGTATCCATTTTCAGGGCTTGGCATCCAGAGAATTCACCAAGTGAGAAAGATTTCTTTACATGATTAAACTGAACCTAAATTCCACATATGAATTTCTGAAGCCCATGCATTCATTTAATATTAATCATTGTTGCTATCACAGAAAACATTTGGTAACAGATTAGATACTTCTGTTGAGACCATTAAGAGACAGCAGCTTTTTTTAAAAAAAAAAACCCAAAAGATTTGGATACTAACACTTCTGTCTTCATATGAAAAACAGGATGACATCTATTCAGTAAGAAATACAGTGTTATTTGCACTCATCTAGCAGCATGAAATTCTGTCCAATTATCAGCTGGGATTTACTTAATTGCTGGAAAACAAGAGAAAGTTGATTTTTGTCACCAAAAAAATTTCAGTTTTAAGCCTTATGATGAGTTCTAACAATAAGAATTGGTACTACCTTAAGTAAAGACTAGAGAAGTAATAGACCCAGTAGTTCTGAACAAATCTGGTAAGAGTGAGTGTTGGCTATACCTACAGAGCATGTCTAGACAGTGGTGATTCAGGAAACATTTTAGTGTGTTACAGATCAGTATAGACTGCCAAGAGGGTGGTTTAGTATAAAGGATTGATCTTTAGGTGTAGCCAGAACCTTGTTTATCAAACAGTTCTGTCATCATGTTGTTCCTACCCACTCTAAAGCATCCTTCATTTGTGTCATTTGAAGAATTCCTTCTACTTTCATCCAATCTAGCTCACTTACCAAAGAGAAGGCTTTGCCATTCCTTTAGAAAATATGTTAACTACCTTTAGACCTTAAGACATTGCTCACTACCCAAGCTATTGCAAGTAATTTAAATGTAGTCTTTTGCAGGAGACTTTCTAGTCTTCAGTTTCCTCTTCAACAGTACATGACAGCCAAATTGTACATACAAATATAATTATTTTACCATTTCTAATAAATTAACAGGTCTAAGTAAATCAGTAAATCAATCTCCTTATGCCTATCGAGGCCATCATTTCTTGAGCTTTTCAAAAACTCAGAACACAAATTTCTAGAAGGGTTTGGAGTGAACTCAGCAGCTAGAATCACTTCCTTTAACTCGCACCAGAGAATAAAATGACACCTCTTTTCTCAAGGTGTTTTCCCTTTCTTCTGGTCTCTCAGCATCATAGTCAGTTGCAAACAAATAACTAGTTTATTTTTTTCCAATTTTGGGAGAAATTCTATGGTTCCCTTCAAAGAGCATGAAAGAAACTGGCCAGTGTTGTCCCTATTTGAAGCCATTGATGTTAATGACTACCAGGCTTGACCTCAGCCATGATGACATTGCTTATCATGTTCTTCCTATAAATCCCATGGCTCAAACACTCACTTATATAATCCCTATGGATATGCTCCAGGTAGTCTGCGAGAAGAATCATCTTCTGGACTGAAAAGAACAGGATCCACTACTTTAAAAGTTATTTTGAAATCATCATACTTTGATGGTCCTTATCACTATGGTATTTGAGTGTTCCACTACTTCCGGTTTATCTGAAACCTAAAACTCCTTCAGACAAAGAAAATAGTACAAAACAGCTTTTAAATGGTGCTGAAGTTATACCATGTCTTATATGTTTTGTCCAGTATTAGTGAGGTTCTTGCAGAACCAACTTTCTTGAATTCCATTCTGCTTACAACTATCAGACTTATCTCTTAAAATACTTTATTAGCAAGTCATTAAACTTGTTTTGGCTACTTTTGTTTTAAATCAGTGAAATAAGGACAAATAGTGTACTTCCTAAGCTACAAGTTCTACTTGAATTACTCATGTCAGAGAGACACAGTTTTGTGACAGTCCTTCTCACGAACTCCAAGCATCATTTGGTGAATATTTAGCCCTGAATCTTGGGTTTAGCTGTTGTCTACAGCACTTTTCGTACAAATTATGTATCATAACTTTTTTCCTAAACTAGAAACTCTTTTGAAACCAAAACAGACTAAAGGAAAACTCCATTAAACAAAAGGCAAATATATTAAAATACCCTCAATTTCCAAACTCTTCCACTCTCTGTCCCCACTTATCCATAAGATACAGTTCTACCTTCAACTATGACTAAGGTTCAAAGCTACAGCTTTGTATTTGCTAAATATTTCCATAGAGATGAGATGCCTCCATCTCCTTTTATTATGTAGTCAATTAAAAGTGTCTAAAAAGTGGCTCAACCCATGCAAGAGCCACACAAGGATGAGAATTCTGTGTGCTTTAGCACAGGTTTCTAAAAAATTAGGAGTCATAGCCAAAGAATCCTCTTACTGTTTACTGAAGACAACTAAGATGGGCATTCTAAGTCACAAATAATACCAATGGTATGCTTGTTTGCTTTTTCTGTCACAATGTACAAAAAGCACACAAAGCTTAATGTGTACTTTTATAAGGTGAAATCCATTCCTGCACTGATATTACTTTGAATCTACTACATAATACACCTTTAAAAATGGGGCAAAATCCTTCAAAAGAATTTACTACTTATACTTCAAAACAAAATAAAATGGTCCTAAAATAAGGTACAAGTAAAAAAATCCTTGAATCAGTGTATGGCAAGGAAAACTTTTTGCCGTACATCTTATCAGAAGACTGCATTTAAGTCTATCAGTTTACTATAAAGAACAGTAAATCAAAAAGTAAACAACTGCACCAAACAGAAAAAACCACAAACCTGACCCTACCCTCTGGGAAACGTAAAATCAAGAGCTAATTAAATCAAGATAAAGCCAATGTTAAAGTATGATCATTTCTTATTTCCAACTTCAGTCATGTGTTCAAGCTTAAGAAAATACTGGGCTACTCATATATGTGTTTTTGTGCTATGTATACACAAAAACACAAAAATATTTTCATGCTTATATGTATTTCTACATATGGGTATGTAGATTAATTGTGTGCAATGCTGTACAAAACACCAAAGAAATCTATTTATGTTGGTCCTGCCTATTACAAACATGATTATTTTTTAATTTGTTTTTTTCCAAGAAAAGAAAACTGATTGGCTATCTATGAACAATAAATAGCCAATGACGGGAGACATTTCTATTGAGTAAAAAAAGCTTTGCATTTGAAATCAAGACAATAAAAAGGTTCTGACGTGTCTGACATTTCTCTGTAACACAATTTTTCATCTTTTTTATTTCTTATAACTAAGCCTACAGTATAACCCAAACAGTTTTCTACCAAGAAAGCCCACTATAGGAAAAGCAGAATACTAAACAAAGAAGTTAAAGTATATTCCATCAAACATTTCTCCATTTGCAATTCATCTTGGTAATAGAGATAGAACCTGGTAAATGCATATAGGACTTGAAGCAGGAGATTTCTCTTGCTCAATGCATAATTCATGTGCTCCGCCTGCAAAGTGTGTAAAATGAGAATTTCACACCGCAGCATGAGCCACGGAGCTGCAGAGAAAAGGCAGATGAAATCATATTCTGCTGTGCGAATTTTATTTCTTATCCTCCCAATATTTATACAAAACCACCACTGACAATCCAAATGCATTGACAGATCACCCACTGTTTCCATTGTGTTAGCACTTGAAAGGAGATCAGGCAGAAAGATAGACAATTTGTTTTTGTATATTTTTTAAATAGTGGATCAGGTTTTTAACAGCTGAGTGACTGTATTATACTTGTATAAGGAGGTCAACAGTAGCTGATTTTAAAATCCTTCTGTAGAGACACCTACTTATACATGCATCATCCTCAAATCTGCATTTTAGCTCTACAGTATATATGCTTACAGTATAATATGTATCTGAACACCTCAAACTATCCATATTTCAAAATGATATAAAAGACCGCAGTACAAGAGACTGACTTTTCTATTCACTGCAGCTCACTCAATTACAGTGAACACAACAGCTTTTTCAAAATGATTTGTCAGGAGAAAAAATATTAAATCATTAATAACATATTCAGGAAAATAATCTGAAGTTTTTGTAGTGTATTTTAATGCCAGTAAGTGCATGGATGTATTTGGAAATTAAGCTCCAACGTGAATGTAATAAAATCTTTTTTAAGAAAATTTTGTGGAACACGGCAATGGCACCCAACACTACATATATACATATATCCAAACATGACCCAACACATCAGCGATGTAACATAGTTCATAATGTGTGGCAAACTGAGAAACCATAGAGTTCAATAACAACAACTTCTTTTATTAATATATATTTCAAAAAATATTCTTCAGTTTTACTGAAAAGGAAATCTGAATGAATAATCTCACCATTCAGACTGCCCACATTAAGAACTCAGTCCAGCCGAATAAGATAAGCACTGTTTTTTCCAATGACAAACTATAAGAATAAAACATGCATTTCTGAGAGCCTGGCAGAAACCACCTGCTTGTTGGGTGGTCTGAAAATAAGTCAGGAAAGAAGCAGAAAAATACATGTGTAGTTCTTGACACACAAGAAGGTCTATCTATAAGACTTTAACTATAATGTTCTTTAAAGTTTGTTATAAATGGTTTTTTCTTTCCAGCTTGGAAGGGGTTATCTAGGTTATCACCAGTTATCTTCATCTATCATTGCAGGGCTCAAAATGGGCTTCTCTCAAAGAAATCTATTAAGCTAGTTAGTACAGCCATCACCTTTAATAAAAAATACCTGTGATTCTCTTCCCACACCCCCTTATCTAGTTACACGGCTAAAAATAAACAAGTACCAGGAACACCTGAAGTATAAATGCCGGCGTTGAACATGGTTTAAATGGAAACTAACTTCAAGGTTTCAGGGATTAGTATCATATACTGAAACAGTCCTCCTTGCTCAAGGACATTAAATTAACTACCCCCTGCCCCTTCACATATGACCATTGCTGTTTACAGTTCATCAGCCATACCCTGTTGCCCTCATATTAAATGTGCTAATTTCTAAATGAAAGAGAATTTAAGGAACATTTAGCTTCTGCACAGTGAGCTCTATGCTATCTTTTCTTTTCAATAATCTCCCTGCTACTTTTCTTGCTGCCATGCATATAAACCCATTGTTATTTGTTTTAATGTCTTTTGTGATGTTTAAAAGCTTGGCAATTTCCCCCCCCTCTATCCTTTGACTCTTCTCTCATCAAGTCTTCTGTCAACTGTTTAAAAATACTTCTTGTTCCTAACACATCTTTTTTTAGGTGCTTCTTTACCAAGTAAGACTTCAGAACTACTGCAATGTTCTTTCTCTTTGCTTAAAATCCAAGGCCTCGACAACTTTCCACTGACTTCAACAATTCAATCCCAAGCATCTTGGACATTGCAGTTCTCATATTCAGTGTATTTGATTTCATGCATTCCACTGTTTTAAAATACAAAAAGTTTCTTTATGCTAGTAGTCCCCACATATCCTGTGAAAGAACCAAACAGTTCAGAGAACTCAAGCCGAAGAAATTATGAACACGGTATTGATATCCTGAGAAAAAAGGAAAAACACAGCAGAGAGAATATACAATTGTTTGAATATAGTTTTGCAGTGGCTGCTTAGAACCAAGCACATCAGAGAAGGTATCACTTTCTGGTGAAAAAATACTGTGCTGATATGAAAAGCTGCACTCTGTTACAATTAATTCACCATTTCATATCAAAGGAGTTTATTCTGAGAGGATTTTTGTTATATTTTTTATGCTACCATTTTTTGGCAAGATCCAGTCTGGCTGCTCTAGAAGAAAAAAACTTTTGACACAGATGTGTTGTCTGGGCAGGAAACAATGATCAAATCATGAAAACACATCTATATTTCTCAAATAATACAGCTTCACTTCATCTTTTGCTCTACTTGGTTGAAGAAGGAAATAGATTAAAAGTTAAGGTTAAAAATCAAGAGTTCTTAGGCAGGCCTATAAAGTTACAAAGCAAAGACCATGTACAATATAAGTTCACATACAATGTAAGCTCCAAGATTTAGAGATTTAGAGAAATAGAGAGTCTTACCTCTATTAAGGTTATCTAGGTTCCCCTTAATTAAAGGAAACGCACACTTTAACAGCCTAGTAATGGCCTTCCCTCTTAGTTGGTCAAAACACACCCATCCAACAGCTTCAAAAATTCCAAGAAATGCAACAAATGATGTCTATTTTGACTACTCTGCCATCTGTATAGGAGTCCTGACTGAAATGTCTTGCCTTAACTTAAAATGCATTTGAATTGCACTTAATTTTCAATACTGCATGTCAGTATTAAAACGGAAACTTTTGAGCTACAATTCTCCCCTTCAAAAAATTTTAGTAAATATATAGAAAGAAATGCATAGGAAGTATTTGGTAACAGAAAGGTAATTGTCAGAAATTCTTTCACTCTTCTTCCTGAACAAATTCAGTAAAAAGTTCCTCATTTATTTATTTTTAAATGAAAGATAGGTTAACAGGACCCAATTCATGCTAACAGCATAAACAGTTAGTTCTATAATGCTAGTTTGAGTATAATGAACTTTTAAGTGTTTTTTCTTCACTAAGGTAAGCAATTAAATCTTAACTGGCACATGAATGGCTCTGCTGCACATTTTTGGATCCTCACATATTTTTGAAACCAATTAAAAAAATGTATTTGAAAGCTTGGTATTTCATACACGCTTTAAGAAAACTCATAGAATTTGAAGTAATAGAACTCTATTCCTATCAAACACAGACAGCAAGTAAAAGTTGACTGCTGATTAGGAATATTAATCCTACTAATCTATATATACACCTCAATTACAGATTCATTAACTGTGCTATTCTCAATTTTAAAAGAAAATTGAGCTCAATTTTTTAAAAAAACTAAGCTAGTAGTCCTATGAGAACATCTTCAAACGCTTAAGAAACAATGTACTAACATCTGTTTCTTGGTTTTCTTCCCTCTCAGACCCAGGCACTACAGCTATACTTTAAGACTCCATTTTAATAAAAAAACCATCAGCATCTATGTATTAAGTATCACCAGTTCAACAGTAACCTAAAAGAATTAAATTAAAAACCAATTAACTTTATGATAAAAGAATAATAGACTAGTAGAAAAAACACCACATTCTGTCTATAAAAAAATAATTAGAGTCTATTATTACTCTTCTACTATATGGAGTAAAAATAACATGAAATTATAAAGTGAAATATAGGTTTTTGTTATAAAAATACTCTTACTATCTCAAACTATCAAACTACTTTTGAACTGGTTGCTCTATGAAAAGTAATCTTTTTTTCATAAATTCTGGATCATTTCAGATATGCATAAAACTACTATCCATCCTCATTCCCACAGAAAGAAACATGGATGAATGGTTAGATACATATGTTCATATTTTATAGAAGTTTTTTAAAAACATATTTTACCTTACTAACCTTATTAGAGGTAGCATTTCTAGATTTTTCAGACTCAGAGTCACTTTTAGAGTCAGATTCTGACTTGGAGCCTGAAGAACATTCTTCTGATGAAGTGTACTCTGTATCAGAGGAACTGGAAGTGCTTCTCTTTTTGGAAATCCCCTTTGCTTTCTTTTTCATACCCTCTGAATCACTACAAATTTAAAAAAAAATATTAAGAGACATGTAAAACCATCAAAGGAATCTGCTTAGGCAATATCCTACATCAGCATTTCAAAGTTTTATTAAATGAGTTTTAAGTCATTATTTCTTCACAATAAAAAACTCAGCTATGAAAGAAGTACTTTAAGGCTACACAAAATTGTTCTATTGCACTACAAAATACACCATCACATGCAGTCTATATCAGTGAAACAGCCAAACAAAATGTGAACTTATTAAAT
>VZRF01001589.1:30000-121247 GCA_013396875.1 Vireo altiloquus
TTCTGTTTGCTTTGAGGTTTAAATAGTTGGAGGTGGATGTTTTTTACTATGTTGTAGATGGATGTTACACCATTTGATCAATTTCCTGCAATACTTTTCAGTCTTACAGACAAAAGCACCTTCACACATTCTCTTATTCCAACCCTGTCATTCATAATCCTCTGTGTGAGCTGATTAATTCCAAATTCTTCCCACACAAACTTTCAGAAGTTTGTACACAAGTACCACTTTTCCTGAAATGTATATAAGAAGGCAGACACAAAAAGTACTAAGGAGAAATGTTCTACCAGATTTCTGCTCACTGGCTTCTGTAAGTCAGAGCTATTATTTTGAATCTTCTTTGCTCATTCTGTGTGTAACATCTCATATGCAAATGAATTCATCCACAATTTACTGAGGAAGTTGGTTCATTACAAGGACTGCATGCATTTCTGTGTGTACCTGTTAAAATGCCATGCCTGGGGGAGCACCATCAGCACACTATACACCAATACATTTACATTTCTGTTACTGATCAACAGCTTTCACTGATATTCCAGTAAGACTCAGGTACACAACACATAAATCACAACTCTGGTACCAAAACATGACTTTTTTTACCTCGGAGTTTACACTACAGTAACAAAAAGCTATTGCTAGCAGGCAATGAGCCTTACCTGTCAACATATGACTAGTGCACTAATAGACGACATTTTCCAATCATAAACTTTCCTAATCCTCTCCAGAGTATCTGAAACTTAAACTCTGGTCTCTTCCAAACTTGACACTTCAAAACATACATAATGTAATCCCCTGCAGCTGCTTTTTTGTTGTTTGTGTTACCTTTTTCAGGTTTTTATTGTTTAGCCTTGGATTTGTACACAAATCAACCTCTTCATTTCTGACTTTGGTAGTCCAGCTGTCAGAGACTGAAATATTATAGTTTATGGGTTAAACATTTTTTCTGCTTTTAAAACCGTGTTACAAAAGCTGCAAAGAAGAGTACCACACCCTGCGTGGATTGAGGCACTATACTGCCCGCTGATGAAGATAACAACACAGAGCCAGGGGACTTTCACAAGAACACAAAACTTAACACCTTCCAGGGTGGGGACCACAGNGCAAAGGGAGGCACATGGGCGTTCCCACCTGGTCCCAAGTGTATATTAATCCAGGAGACTCTGTACTCTCTGGCATGGCGTGTGGCAGCATGTAGCCGTGTGACCATGGCACCGATAGGGGACCTTCACCACCAGCAAGACCAGATGGAGGAGAGCAACGAGTCATCGGGGTCCTCGGATGGGTGATATGCTTCCACCTAACCCTTGTCACCTCTTCCTGTCCCTCCAACCCCCCACGCACACTTCTTTTCCTATTTCTTTCTTTTTTTTCCTTTCCTTCTCTCTGCCTCTTTCACTATTAAATAAAATACATCATTTTTTTGGCAACAACATTTAATCTCGTTTGATTTTAATCTCGTTTCTGGGGACATTTAAGAATCTTATAAATTCTTTCCAGTTTATGCAGAGACTCTTAGCTTTCTTTGCTTCTCTGGGTTTAATCTGGATTGTAACACCAGCTACACTCAATTAACATACTGCAGCAGAGTGGAGATAAAAGATAGGAAATCAGAAGTGAGATAGAGGTGAAAAAAGCCTGTTTTATCCACAAGAGAAACAGAAGTGGCCTACAGTTTTATCCACTTCTGTCCTTGAAAAGAACTAGCATTATGCAAGTTTCCAGATGCTCCATTTCTAAGATAAAATAAACAATAGAGATGTTCCCATGCATCAATGTCTTTCAACACAGCCCACAGATAGTATTTAAATACTTGTAGTTTTGACAAGTGCCTTCAGCAAAGTTACTTTCAGTGACACCGACATACCGACTCTGCCACGTCAACGTTTCGGACGGAGGGGTCAGGTGCCACCTCCGGCCAGTCGGACAGCTCCAGGTACCCAGTGGCTCGGCTGTTCAGTGTGTGAGACAAGGTGCCAAGCTGGAAATGATCCCGATCTATTAAAAAAAAGAGGGGAGGGAAGAAATAAACAAACACTCTGAGCTCTACCACAAGGAGCAATCTTAATCAGGGCTAAAGGTAATTGCCATTGTATTACCTCAAATGTCATGGAATAAATATAAACTAGGAAGCTCTTCATAGGTCAAAAAACTGATTTCAGCCCATAGATTACAATAATCTCCCCCATAATGGTCAATAAAAAAGCTAATCAGTCAGTGTGTTTAGAGGTGTTGCTCTGAAATGTAGCTTCTCTAAAAATTACTTTACTGTGAATATTAAGAATGACAGCACAGTTAAACAATCCATATACATGTCTTGGCACAAACACATCCAGAATTTTAATAGTTTTCTTCAAAATGGAGCACCTTTTAAAGCTTCAAAACTAGACCTAAATAAGTATGAAAATTAAAATGCAAATTGCCACAATAACAGAGTATTTTTAATTTAGATAGCCTGATAACCTTTTAATTTGAGAAGACAGACAATGGATCTTACTTGTGAAACAATAGGGAAAATGCGGAGGGAAAATTATGATTTTGGAGGATAAAATATCTACAGAGACTCAATTTATTTCAGATTCACATAACATTTGAAATACTCACATTAACAATCTTCTAATAAAGTCCAGATAAAATACTAGGGCTATTTTCCTAAATTGAATAATAGTTTTCCTCAAAAGACACACCTTCTGTTTTTTAAATAAAATTTAAAATCCATATGAATAGAAATGGATCAGTTTGCCAGGGTTTATCATTAGAGAAATGCACTGTGCACCTTGCTTGCTGAAAAGCAAGTAAGCAGACCGAGCATCCTTGCATATTAATCTTTTCTATTTGCTAAGTGACACAATTTATGAGAGTATTTGAAATAGAATAAGCTGCCACATTCCTTTACACAATGAACATTTACCAAATGATTTTGGCAGTTATACCTTTAAAAGGAGACTCAAGCAATGGGGCAGGTTTCTGTGCCAGAAATATTTTTTTGGCATATTTGCTTAAAGCTCCACTCTTCTCATTCGGAACAATAAGCTGCCTAATAAATCTTGTACGGTCTCTGATGTCGTAGCTTTGATCATACTTGCCGAGATTTAATACATACTGGGTAAGCAATTTTGTCTGTGGAAAAAAACAGGACAAGAACAGAATACAAGTTATTTATGATTATTGATAACTCTGGATAAACATATTTAAAGAGGTAATAAAAATGAATGGTTATGTCAAACAAATGTTGCTCCACAGGGAATATGCATTTCTAAAGCTGTAAATGGAATTCTGCAGCCAAAGCACATGTCCTCTTCTGTATTGGGGAGGTGAATGCTGAGTACTGAGAAGCAGCCATGTGCTAGATTATTAAACTGCTGAAGTGTAAAGAAAGGCATCATTAAAAAAATAATCATATATGGCAAACCCGCTGAAGGGTCTACGTGAGGATAATGAATGTGGAAATACAACTAAAAACATGGCACTCAAAACTTAATCGGAAAAATATGCAGGACATCAAAACATCAGAGGGTATTAGGGGGCTGGCAAACTGCTTCTGCTGAGGTGTGTTTTATGAAGAGATACTGTCCCTGGCATAAGCAGTGTCTGCACTCTGACTGCACTCAGTTACTTTATCCTGAATTATGACCCATTAAAGCAGACACATGAATCACTGAACTGGATTACTGCAAATTATTTGCAGTGCATTTAGCTGTTACTTTTTCATAAAAGCAAGCTGCTGATGCCCTCTAAAAACCAGGATAAAAGACTTCTTCCATTTTATTCTTGAAGCTTAAAGCCTTCAGTAATATCAGTCATTTATTTATTTATGTAAGAGAGCAACTTATACTATCACAGGTTTTTACAGTATAATAACAGCTTCCTAATTTGATGTCTGAGAATATTAGCATGTTATAAATAATTTTAATAATTCAGTTAACTTTTTAAGCTAAGAAAATAATACAAGAAAGGAAGGAGACGTAGAAAATAGAAATAATGTAGTGTAACCAGAACAACAGTGCTGAATAGACTGGAATCTACTAGATATACTTGAAACATGTACACCACTTCTTTTACATACAAGCAAACAGGAAAAAGAGCAGAAATAATATACCATCCTCATGAAGTAAATTTTGGTACTTCTATTCAGAATGGATGTATAACACAGGGTTAAAAATGTAATATCATGAGAGATTTATTTGCTTTATACAAAGAAACAATCTTGCATATATAGATATATGTTTATCATGCTATTGCTATGATAATAACAGTTACAATCATGGTAGCAGAAAAATATGTCAAAAAAAATCAAGTTTTTTATAGCCATATGCTAAAAAAAAGTTCAGATTAATAATTTCCAACTTGAGGATGCAAGTTGAAGGTTTTTTCCTAGAGATATGAAAGTACTTTTGCAGAATACTGATTAACTCCAGTAAGTAAAATAGACAGTAAACAGAAAATGGTTCTAATTTAAACCCCATCAACACAATATATGCCAGCATTTCAAAAATAACCTACAGTACCAAAGACCGGAAAAAATTAGTTATTATACATTAGAATAATATAAAAGTATAGCTAAAAAAACCTTCAATGAATTTTTTTGGGGGGTTTTTTCTGATACTCAAGAATGGCTCTGTGAAAATATTTTTTTCCTTGAGGTACTGTCTTAGCTCTGGGAAAGGCAAATCCTTCCCATATGTATTTCACAGTTTATTGGCAGCTATTTCTGTATGAGGGTATAAAATTTTAAACAACTGCATCAGACAGAGCCTACGTAATCTGCACTCATGCAGGACTTATGCTGTTCAATCTAAATGGAATTGGAAGGGAGGGTTCCCAGGTACCATGAATTAAACTAAATGAGGGATACCTCCTGCAGCCTTTGCCATCACTTCTCCACTGTAAAACAAGACAAGGCTCCTTGCTGTCATGGCAGAAAGCTCAGGAGAATGGATCATAAAACACAATGGTCTTAGCCTGTGAATTTCTATAGGGATGGGAAAAGTTGAGGGCCCTGTCACAGTGGGCATTTTTTCAGTGAGTGTTGATGAAATTACATAAAGACAAATTAGACAGTGAAGAGATCCGGAAAGACTGCATTTCCTTTAATATGATAATTTTCTCTGTGATCCTTTCCCTTTTCCTCCTCCTTTTACTGTCTCCTAAAATATCATTTTCATATTGTTCAATACAGATTAATATACAACAAACTTACATGCAAGAATGTTCTGTATATGCAATAAGTCTCTTTGCAATTATCATATATAGTACAGTTTTCATGGAAACAGCGAAGAAATGAAGCTTGAAAAATTTTTCTTATGGTAAAGCAATCAAACAAGTAGAAGATCTTTTCTACATGGAGGTAGCTAATAGAAACAACTGTTTTTAATTAAAAACAAAAATAAACTAACAAATGCACCTAAGTTTTTCCAACAAAGGAATTTGCATAAGAAGCTGAAAATCATTTCATCAAGCACATTGATTTGGTGAAACATGACAGAATCTGCATACCACGACTGCTTCATAGGATAGTAACAAAGTATTCTGATCTGTGATATAGTACATTTATTATCATATGTCAATATTGCCTCATATCTGGACACGGACATTATATCGGCAAAATATAATTTCTTTTATCCCCACACCGCTGAACCCATTATTATTCTTTGTACACTTTGTTTTGGCTAGAAGGGTTAGATTTAGGTCTTTCTAGAATTCAATCATCTTCCAGCAACATTTCTGGAATTTTCTAGTGAAAACAGTTCTATTTAAAGATTTAATACCTTAGGATATCCTATAATAGCAGCAATTAACCTTTAGGTAGATCCCCACTTGAAAATTTTACAATACAGGTTTTACCAAGGGATGAGGCTCTACAGTGAGAGAGACAGTAATCTATCCACTCCTTGATATCATTAGCTTTCAGTAACTTGATTCTTTAGACACACAAGATAAGGCTATTCTACTAAACCATGATTGACATATCTATTTACACCCTACTACTACTTGGGACTTCTTCTGGTGGGAGTCCTACTATATTAGACAACAGAAACCCATCAAAATCTCTTTATTCTTTCTGCTATATGCAAGAAACATCTTAGGCAACTGGATGACATATTTCTCTTATATGAGCTCCATTTAGACAGCTATCTAGCACATTCAAGATTTTATGACTCCAGGTGTTGAAAACACAAAGCAAGTTTATCAAATAACACAGGTAACCAGAGGAAAGCCTGCTTTTATTACATATCTATCCAGATATAACTGAACCTGAAACTTCCTTAAATTATAAACAGCCTTTGAAAGTTCATGAGATGATCACAGGATTTAAAGTATACTTTAAATTTTTATAAGAAATCCTCAATATTAAAAATCATTCCTGTGAATGTGCTTCACCAAGTGTTTGACCATATAGTTAAGGAAACTACAAGCAAATAAAATATTTAGACAAAGGGAATAAAATAAGCAAGTCTTATTTCCTCTAGAACTTTGTGCTCTTCTCCAAACAGGACTTAAGAGATGAGTTCAATCTGCCTTTCCCTCACCTGGTGAAAGAGCTCTTTTCATCTATTTCATCAGCATTGAGTATCTCTTTGACATTCTCCCACCACTTTTCATTAAAGTGACATTTTATCTTTGAGATTTTCACAACTCCATTAAATTTGGATGAAACTGATGAAGTATTCATAAAATTACTATGTCGCGGGATATGATATGAAGGCAGAAAACACAGTGTTGAGGAGATGTGAACTGGGCAACCTGGTGTACCAGATTTGACATCATATTTTTTAAATTGAACTGAAAAACAGCTGGACTTTTTAGGAACTGAAGTAATTTCAGGAAATGTAATTTTAATACTGAGTGAGTAGAGTTAGCTACACCTGGAAATATTGATGTAGATATAGGAAGAGTGTTGCCAGCCTCTAAAGGGAAATTCATAGTATTCTAGTTTGAAAGGAGCTTTGAATCAAGCCAAGTCACCAAACCTATACTGTTAGAATTTTATGTGAATACCTTGACCACTTGAGATAATAACTTATGTTTCCACAACCTAAAACTGTAAGAGGAAAACACCCTCTTGATGAAATCCATCATTTAGCAGGCATCTCGGGAGACAGTTTCTTCTGCTTTATCATCATGTGTTTGAACAAAGGGTTATGCAGCACTTACAATGATGATTTAAAATGTATTAAGACGTGAAATAGGAAAAAATGCATCACAGAAATCATCATCTCCTTGTATGCAATGGATTTCGACCAAATATGATGTGAAAAATTTATGGGCAAAATTACAAAAACTATAGTAGGGAAAATTAGTAAATACTATGGGCTAAAAGAAGACAGTTTAGATAGTCAAACCAATCTTATCTCAGTCAGCATTTTCAGTAAGATGAGCACTGACAGAGAGAAGTCACCTTTTGTTACCGCCCCATTTTAGATTATGTAAGCAAAGCATTCACTCCTATCTGAATGCATGGCAAGACAGTTCATCTCCCACATGCCCTACAAAAAAGAGTCTAGGACAGAACACATCTGTAGTTGGATATAGCTATCAAAGAACAAGAAGACATCTCAGTTGCAGAGGTGCAAGATCCTGTGCTGTAAAACGAAGGGGTCTATCAGCCCAGGAAAGTATATATAACAGACAATGTATTTCTTCTACATTTGGGAAAAAAATCTTTAATTTTACAATCTTTTACAGCAATAACTGGAATTAGTGAAAAATTAGTGTCAAAATGCCATGTTCCGTAGCCAGTGATGGGGCTCACAATGCTGTTACTGAGAAGAGTGAGGCAGCTGGCACCTCTCATAGCTGTTGCTTTCAGCTGCTTGGAGATCTAAGTTCACCTCTTTGCATTATCTGACATTTTTAGATTATCTTTACTACTGGAGATATTAAAACCCACCCACTCCCCAAGGTAAAATGAAGTAGTAAAAACAAAACCAAACCAACCAACCAAAAAAGTCCAGAAAAAGGGAAAGCAGTTACTATCTTTAAAACAAGCACTGATGGAAAGACAAAACTAGGCCTATTATTGGCATCTCCTTTTAGAGATCCTGAACACAAAAATGAGCAGCTTCTTGTTCAAAATGACAGTATTTTCTCCAAAATTCTGGTTTTGGTTTGAGAAAACATTAAATCACAACAGCAAAATCTCCTACCTGGTATTACTAATACAATTTACAAACCTTCTCTATTTATATGAATTGAAAATTTCAAAATTTCCCAAAGAAAGACTGATATAAAAAAGAGTGATCTCATCACTACATTCACTTTCATGATCCAGCACACACTTAAAGGCTCATGTCAGATTTAGCCTGTCGTATTTCTTGAAAATATATGTTTTTATATGCTTTTTTTCATGGAATAATACGGACTAGGTTTGGTTACTTACGTAGAAGAAATCATTACTGATCTAGACAGACTGTACAAAACCTGCCGCAGCTCTAAATACATACAATACTGAGTTTAGACTTACCTGTTTTGAATTTGTTAAATAGAGTTTTGCACCCAAATTTAAGATCTGCAACTTTACAAGGTCGTCTTCATTTGTGAAGCTCTTGGCTGTCTTTCTCAGAACATCAGGAGCAATCTTTGGAACCCTTTCACAGTACTCGCCGATGAGCCAGAGAATGCTGGCTCTGGCCACTGGAACCTAAGAAAACATTGAGCACTCTTAAGTTAACACTTTCATAAAGACTACTTGCATACTTGTATGTGTCTGTGTTCAATAACAAGTTAAACAAAATACTATTTAAAGACAATTGCCATGCAAGAAATGCAGCGTGAATACAGGCACCGTGGTAGACTGAATATTGGTACTGATTCTGACCCAAAACCCATGCATTACAGGTTGGTAATACAGAGGCACACAGAAGCAACATGTTGATGTTCACAGTACAAGCTGTCGGGAACGGAGAACTCAGTCCAAGCCTTCAAGATGTGGTTGTGAAATCTTGCCACCAGGTTATGCTAAACACCACGTTGAAACAAAACAGTGCTTTTGGCTTTTTTTATACTATACGCATACAGAAAGGGTTTCCAACAATACAGCTTTCTCAAATCCTGCCTATCTAGTTTAGAACCATATGTATTTTTTAAGACTATTTCTAGCTTTCCTTCATCTTTATTCAGAATTTTATGACACTAAGATTTGTATTTTTGCAAATGTCTAAGACCAGCTGAACACAGAATTTTGGTGAGGTAGAAGTTCAATTGAATTCAATTTAATTCAATCACAATTCACAATTTCTGAATAGGATCTACCATCTTAACTGAAACAGTTTGACCAAAAAGTTCACACAGGTCTTACCGTTTTGGAGCTGCTCAACAGTATCACTGAAGTAATGGACAGTAGCAGCTTTTAGATGAACTCCCAGTCTATGATGCTGAGTTCAGAAACACAGTAATGCCAAATAACAGAGGGGAGGCAAAATGGAAAAGCACAGAAAGAAACAGAAGCTCATGCTCCATGCGGTTTAGCTAGAAGCAGTTAAAATTTAAATGAAATAATATGCACGTAGTCTTGTAAAACGTGAGCTAGCCTACATTACCTGGTGGTTAAAAATTGCATCTGTGTTACATACACCCCTTGAAAACATTTTTCTCCTTCCTTGAGCAGAAGGAAGAAAAAATGCAATGAGAAAGTTCAGAAGCATGTCTTGACTATTGTCTACAGACTGTGTTGCTCTAACATTCTGTACAGATTATTGTTCAACAGATGTTGAAATGTCAGGGGAAAAGCATAATTGTTCTAGTCTATTAAAAAAACTGACTGTAATTTAGAAAAAAGAAAACCTTCCACTGCAATTTCAGCTAATTTTATTGCTGTTTCTGAAAGGATAAAAACCACTCATACTAACATCTTTCATTAGTCCTTATACTACACAGTGATCTTTATTAATAAGCTTACACTTAAGGCAGGGTGAGTTTTGCCTTAGGTAAGATGCACAGGATATACATGCTTTAGAAATGTAGCACTGTGGTTCTCAAAGCATTAATTCTTAGTAACTTTTATATATGTGTTAATGACTTTTCCAGCATGTCTGTTATTAATATCTGAATATCTATTTCTCAGAATTACAATGGGAACCCACTATTAAGTCTCTTACTCGGTAATCTTGAAACATTTGAAAGTATTACTGATGAAAGTATATTCTAAAAGGGTAACATGGCCCACTAAGCCTACTAAGGAAATACTAATCATGTTGATAAGGAATTTTAATTATTCAACATGCTCCAAAAAGTATTATTGCTCCAAAATGTTTGGAAGCAACTCTGAAGAAAGTCAACTTGACAATATTTGCCTCGGTACTTGGTATGGCTGCAAATACTTATGCCAACAAAAATATAAACAGGCACGTCATGCGGAAAACAGAGGACTGCCTCCACTGAAAGAAAAAGCAACCACATAATGGATAAACAGAATACAAAGTCCAACAACAACAAAATTCCTGTAAGAGACAAAGGTCAATTCTAAATATGCAGAAGAAATTTAAGATAGAGGTAAGATAATGTATTGAGAGTGGTATAACACAGTGATTTAACATACACAGATATACGTATATACTGATCAAGATACAGATGAATTCTTTTATGTGAGTTGACAAAAAAATTAAATAGCCTTGGAATTTACAGTACAAGAGAGTTGAACAAGCTACTGAACAACTGCTACATATAAAAACTTTAAATGCAGTCAGAGGATGTTCATCCGCAAAATGTTAAGACTGATGCCATTACTGTACACTCATTTCAAAAGGGAAAGAGGTTATTTCTAATGTTCCAAAGGTTACACTGCATTAAGACCTCACACCCAATCTATTATTTTAAATTGGGCTAAAGAATAGTAATTGAGTGGTACATTAAATTTTCCAGTATTGGAGCAGTTCAAGTTGCCTACTGTACAGATAGATACCTCTAAATAAGAATATATAGGCAACTTCAGATTTCAGTTATGCTAGATTTATTTTTCTAAAATATTTCATTACAGACTTTTTAAAATACTAAAATTCTACAAAAGATCACCAAGTACCATAGCTGGGGCAGCAGCCTATCAGAAACATTCTTTTTCACATTATTGTCTTTTTATAAAGCAAAAACAGCTCACAGGGCAGACTAGTGTCAATAATAGCATTAATAATGACATGCAAGTATCATTATTGTACTTTTCCTAATGAAGTCTGGGACTACACTTTAAAACCACAATAAAATGTATTTAAATATCTTTAAACAGTGTGCATTTAAGCACAGCACTTTACTATTCAAGTTTTTTTCCCAGTTTGTAAAATTAAATTATTAGAGTGATAAACTACTTTTACAATGTTAAATAAGTGAATAGCGACAATGGTAAATTTCTTGGGAGATTCTGCCTTTTAACTAGGTGGTTAGCTTACTGTGTAAATACTGCATATATATTAAACATAATTTTGTGCCACAAGAATCAATACCAATTAAGAGATTTTTTGAATCAAATCCTGAGCAGAAGCCATTTTAATGAAAAGTGCATGTCGAACTGATGAACCCAATGTTTCTGTGTCACTGGATTCATTTGGGGTCAAAATCACACAATATTTTCAGACTTCTTTTTCCCTGTTTAAGTCTTCCAGTTCCCAACCATGTAATATCAAGTGCATGATCCCGCAGCTGTTGTTTCCAGGGCACTCAAAACAGCAAACAAGAAACGAAGCCCCTTCTAGACCTTCACTGCCTTTTCCAGTATAGCTTAAGTAGGGACCTTGAATTGACAAAAATGCAGGAAATAATACTTTCATTATTCAGCCCTGCTCTGCATTATCCTCAAAGGCAAACAGGATTGTAAATTACTTTGCCTGATGTTTTATTCCATATGGCCGGAGCAAGTGGTTAAGTGCACTTTTTAAGCCTTTAGTACTGGGAGGCAGTTTCTATTGCCATTTCAACCCATTACCTGTCTCAAGGAAAATAAATAAATGGTTAAAAAAGAAAAAAGAAAAACCAGCCAGACACTCCCCTCAAAGCAAGACTCTGGTTACTTACAGAAGTTAGAGAAACATATTATAATGATTTTACAGATGGCTCTAAGCAGCACAATTAAAAAACGATTGAAAAGTAGTTCAGGTCTCAATACATTCACACAAAACACAAGGGCAATGTACAACTTAAAATCACGAGTTCTGGTTTTTCACATCTGTCATAAAATGAGAGATGTTCAAATTGAAAATGAGGTGTAATTTTCTGCATCCAGAAGAAAATCTGCATAGCTGGCAATTTATTAAAATTTTACTTGGAATCAGAAATGGAAAGAGGGATAAAGTTGATTTGGAACGTCAGACTGACAGCACTAGGAAAACGTACACAGGAAACAATAGGAGCAAAAGACAAGTATTCGTTTTTTGTTTACAAATGGCAGACCTTCAAGAACTCCTTTATTTTTTGAGCCTCTACATATAAAATTACTTTAAAACAGAATTTTTACTGGTGACAGAATTTTTACTGTACACTTCTTATACAGTGCACAGATTTTTTTAAAACCGTGTTTTATTCAAGCAGAATATTTGCTTCAAGTTCAGTGTCCCTGGACACAGTGTCCCAGAGGCCAGATATTCCTCTCAAATTCTGAACAATCACAAAGATACTAGAGCCAGTAAAAAAAATCATCAAATAATGAGTTCATCAAATTATTGTTCATCAAATAATTACTAATAAAAAGGTTTAAAAATGCATTATTAAAGTGCATCCTAGGTAAAAGAATGTGGCTAGAATCTGAAGCTTGCAGAAGTGAAATACATACAAAGACATGTATATCATACTTTGTCATACCCTTCTCAACACTGCAAGAAAGGAGAACTAAATTAAAGAAAGGAAGCTGCCTGTTCTCTGAAGCCATATCAGAGACATAGCTACATGCAGTATTTATGTAAGACTACGAAGTCAAGTTTGTTATCAGTGGATGAATGCATAGAGCTAAAAACTGTGAGTCCACTGCTCTTGTAACAAGAACCCCAATCCAAAAAAGTAAATAATAACACTAAATTGCATCCATAAGTGACATGATTTTCCTCACATATTAAGCTCTTCAAAATTACATGCTACTATCTTATTTTTGCTCTGCATTTGCAAAAATAAGCCTTATCCTATCAAGACGTATTCCTCCTCATCTCTAGAAGAAAAAACACTTCAGACTTCTTTCATATTCTTGCTCATATTCTAGAAGGAACTAGGAATAAGAATGCAACGAAAAACAAGAATGTCATAATTCACCAGCCATCAAAAGAAAAAAACCTGCCTTAGTAGTACTGTAAGAGAAAAATCACACCAGAAGTCAAGACTCTCATCACCCAGATAGCAGTCCTTACTGGATACAATGCACCATAATAAGTTATTTTTCTGAAAAGAAAAAGGCAGAAACAAATTTGGAGACTATTGGCCTTGGAACATTAAGAGCAGGATGCGAAAACATATTCTACACATACTGATGGACTCCAAGATATTTCTATGGAAAAATATATCTTGGAATCATGAACTTTCTGAGAGAGCTGTAGAATTGTTAAGTCAGTGCTCTGCATAAGTCAAAAGGCAGACAACACCAGGAAAGTGAGATAAAAACAACAAAACAAGCAGTATCACTATGTCATTGCACAAGATTTCTCCATCATATCTGACTACTGTGTACTGTTCTGGTCACCCCACTTTAAAACCCACACAATTATCAGGAAAAGGCAAAGAGAAGAGGGAACAGTTGATCAGAGATATGGATTATGAGGAGAAATTAGAATTTTTAGATTAGTAAGCATGATAATGATGTGGGCAGTAAACAGAAGCTTCCAGTACCTGGCTGAGAAGACACACTGGAGGTGCACCACACCGAACTTTTCTTATGTTTAAAAGCCTTCCCCTAAAGCATTAGATTTTGCTGCTGCTGGAGATGAGACCACTAAGAGGAGGTTTTGAACATACTCTTCTCTAAATGGCCCTTTCCCTTAAGTATATTTTTTAAACTTCTGTCATTCTAAAAGCTGGACACACAAAACTAATTAAGCCTACCTCAGAGTGAATACCTAACACAAACAAGCACTATTCCGATCTCTGGCACACAACTCAGCAAGTCATTAGATTGTAAACCATGACAACATTATTAACACATTTACAGCTAAATGGAAATGTTTTTATGATTTTTAAAAATGGAAGTTTAAAGGGATCCAATTATTCTCTTGTTTAATGTCTTCAGGACACCATCAGACACGCATTTCTCCATTACAGCCTTTGAAGGGTGTGAGGAAAGTAGCTGGAATACAGCTAGATCAAGCTGTAGTATGCACAGGTCTAAGTACTCAGCAAGTATCAGACACAAAATAGATGTCATAGATCTTTGCCTGGGCACACCTGGGATAAAAGTTTAAGGTACAAATGAAAACACATGAAAGTAAAGGAACAAAAATAACCACTATTTTCAGATATGTAAGAAATAATCAATCAAAGGATAAATTGAAATAGACCTAGTCTTTACTGTAATATAGAGTCAGTGATATGTAATTAGCAGCAGTATCTTATTTTAACATGAGCAATTCAGTAGGATTTATTTTCTTTATATCAGTTACAAAGTGATCATCAGCTCTTAGCAGCCAAAGATTTATTTAATTTTTCAGTAAGCATGAACCAAGAATACCATGTTTCGTTTTTCTTGTAATACTCCAATATTTGCCAAATTAAGCTACGGAGAAATGAAGGTTCACTGATTTAGAAACTGCTCCATAATCAAAAAATGTGTGATTTTATGAAACTAAATAGTTCTATTTATAGTCTCTACAGAAAAATAATTGTTGACAGTTCAAAATCTGACACCTTTAGTTAATGATATAACAGATTGTTACTGGTTGTCATCCCTATACTCTAATTTAGGATAGATCACTAAATGTTTTATCAATTACTGGGCCTGTGAGGAGAATTTGGGAACTAGGTATTTGCCTAATATTTGACTAAAGGTCGAATAAATCTAAAGACAGATAATAGGGAATAATTCAAATTTTACTATTTAATAACACAGAATCTCAAATACCCAGAAGAAAAAAATGCAGCTTCAAGACTCACTTCAACACACTCTCAGCAGTATGTATGATACCATGGAAAAGTTAGGTGATTTGGGTAAAAAGGTTTAAAATAAAACTTTTAAACTCCATTTCAGATCATGAAGACAACTGGCTAATAATCCTTAAGTTAACTGCTTATTTTCATTTCAATTTACCTACTCCACATTCTAAACCTGCTATTCATCCTGGAGTAACAGGACTAGCAGTACTCAACGTTTCCAGGGATCTTCAAAACAGCTTCCCAGACCTAAGGCACAAATTGGAGCCATCTGATAGCTTCTATTTCCTTTTCATTAAGAACACGAAAAACTGTATTTTATGTCAAAAACATAAAATTATCTTTTACTTCTCTAGTATACCTGCTTCCATTTATGGCACAAATTCAAATGAGATAAAAATCTCATTATCATTCAAGAAGGAAAATAAGAGACTGTGAACAAATACTCACTGTAATGTTATCCAAGAGTTTGGCCATATGCTTAATAATTTCACCATGGTGGGCCGGCTGGGTTTGCAGCAGTTTCTTAATGACAACAACACTTTCAGCAACTACGATTTCTGTTTGAGACAAAACAAATTATTAATTTCAAAAGCATTTATGCAAAAGAAAAAGCCATAAATAATTGATTGTAAAAGATGTAAAAGCTTTCCAAATACATTTTGCAGAATTGAATTATATTCATTTGGTAAGAAAGAGGTAAACCATTCTACTAAGTAATATAAATTCAGCTTCCTGAATCAAGTTATAACCAGCAAAAAGAGGACACAAATATTCTAAATGTAAAAATAGTGTCCTGGGTTGCAGTGTATTCCATTACCATCTTCATGAGCTGTTAAAACAGGTGGGGCAGTGTTCTTTGTCTCCTCCCTCTGGACTACCTTCTCTTCTGCCTTACTGCATGACTCATCATCCCATTGTGAGATGCTCCACCCAGGAGGAGGAACTGAGCCTTCCCATCTGTACATACTCGGAGATTTGGAACACCATAGACAACCTTTATTCTCTGGATTCCCAGAGGAAGACCAGACCCTGCTACAGGAGCACTGCTTCAACAGAACCACATCTACCACTTCAGGAGGACTGCAGCCACCATTTAATTGGACTGCTATCACCACCCTGACCAACAGGGTGTCAGGTCGTATCCTGACTCTGTCAGTTTAAACGAGGGGTTTCTGCCTTTATTTTTAATTTTCCTATTAAACTGTTATTCTGACTTCTCCCACTGGTTTGTTTTTAAACGGTACAAATACTAACCTACTACATACTTGCACGATACTGATTTTTAGTGACGCTGCACTTCATATTTTTCCTATAAAATTGAGGAACAATTGTAATTTGTGTAAAAAAAATCTGATTTTTTTATTAAAATTATGCATATTCAAAAGTAATTTGCAGTCTGCAATGAGAATAAAACCACTTGCATTAAAAGTAACAGCTCATTCATACGCTAGAGAAATATCTAAACATCTCCTTTGCATTTTTTCACCATTTAAACAGTCTCTCTCAGGTCTGTAATCTAATCCATAGTACATTCAAATGAAGCTTCTAAATAGCAAGCTGTTGAAAGATTCATGCCAAAGTCATGCACTGGAGTGCTTAACTACTGCAACAAGTAACATTCACAGCCTGATCAACTTGTATGAAATGTACAATCTTTGAAGCCGAAAAGACCCCACAGGTGCACAGGCAAGCTTCCATGCAACAGTAAACTCTTGTAAGGGAAGAAGTCTAACCATTATTTGTTAAACAGAGGTATTCCTGCATTTCCGTCTGAGTTAATCTGACACATGGATCATTATTCATTCAGCAATCAAGCACACTCAAGTTTCAATAGAAGAGTATGGGAAAGAGATATCTAAATTTTGGGGGGTTGTAGGAGTTTCATGGTTTGAGTTTTTTCAAGAAAGTAAAGTTCTTCATGGAGTAAGGCTTTTCCAAAGCTCTGAGCATATCATTATGCCATATGCCTCTGAAATGCTTAGATTTTAGCTTGTAGCTTTTTGTGTCATCCTTTATTTGACATGACATATGTCATTTTTCTAGACTAATTTCTTGAAGCAAGGTTAACATCTCAAGGTCTTACACAATCCTACAGATCAATTTAATTTACACTGCATTTTTTTGCCAGATATTAAAATAGGAAGACAATTTTTGAAACTTGAAAATTACAATCTGGAATATTTATAGTGAGGAACATCGTAATGGCAACTTCTATCATTCAGCATTTTGTAATAAACTGAACAGTTAGGAAAAATAAAACCAAACCCAAAAAATGAGTGGACATGTAGTCATTATTAAGAATACTTGTTGACAATGTAGAACTGACTATGATAGTATCAACTGCAGTACATGAAATGCAGTAGATAAAATGCAATCTGTGGGAGCAATTTTAAAGGAAATAAGCCAGAATTGTACACAAGTATGGTTTTTTTAACACTAGTCTAGACAGTGGAGAAAAAAGTACACATAAAATCAAAATGAATTTGTATTAGAATAAGGACTGGCATAGTCCAATAAATCCAGACTCTGTGAGGCTTGCTTTGTGCACACAAAGGATCCCAAAAATGAGCATGAAATACAAGACAAACACTTAGGTTCAAAACCATAACAAACTCCAGCAAAATAACAGAAGGGGAGATAAAACTGGTATTCTGAATGTGAAGTAAGAAAATTTTAAAATGTTAACTCGTACTAGAATTATCAAAAAGAGTGCATACAAGGCAATGATAAATGAACACAGGAATTTTGAAATAATGTAAATGATATCTAAAGGATTATAAAAAGTAAATTAAATTCTTAAAATAACAACTGAAAATCACAGAAAATTAAATTCTTAAAATAACAACTGAAAATCACAGAAAATGTTATCAGGAATACCTTTATCAATAAAGAAGGCTACATGAGGTATCAGCAGTTTCAATTTTCAAGTTACAGTAAAAATCTTAAGTTTCTTCAAATAATTTTGAAGCAATGTGGAAATGACTAAGTGGGGCAAACTCTGAGAGCATGACAAGTTCTCAAAAACTTACAGTATACTCAATCATACACTGTTCCATTTTGTCAAATAATGATGTATGCAAAAAATTTAACAACGCAGCAGACAGTATTTTGTCAGGACGAAATTAAAGACTTTTTCCATAATTGAGAATTTAGCTGCATTATAACAGAACCTCAGAAAATTACCTCAGCATGGACTGTATTACCAGAGAATGTACAAAAGCTGGATTCTGAAATACAACATTTTAATTCATTAATGTTGCATCAAATTTTCTTTCACTTACATTAATCCATCCTTGCAGCAACTAAAACACACAAGTGATGACTAATTTTTCCACAGTCTAAAATTTGTATAACTGCTTTTTCTAAAATTGGCAAAACTGTATCAACTGGTTTTGAACAGGAAGCCTAGAGAGTGGTGGATGTCCCTTCCCCAGAAACATTCAGGGTCAGATCAGACAGAGTCCCGAGCCTCTTGGTCTACTGCAAGGTGTCTCTGCCCATGGCAGGGAGGTGGGACTAGATGAAATTTAAAGGTCCCTTCTAGCCCAAACCATTCTATTATTAAGGTTACTAGCAGGTTACGCAAATGGTTAAAACATTAAAAACATTGCTAGAAGGCAACCACTAGAGATAATTATCCAGACAGACCTAACTTTCTGCTTTTCAGAACTAGCCAAAGTTTAAGCTTTTACCTTGTTAACTTTTCCATCCTTGTAATATAAATAACAAATCTCTGAAACCCTATTAATACATATAAACTGAATGCCTCAAGTTGCTTTTCTTTTACGTCATTCTAACAGTGATTAGAAGAGATGTGGAGTAGTTACCTGATCTATTAACAGTTCTGGGGATTTTATGACTTGCCTGGTTTTGTATAGATTTGTAAGGCAAAAAATGTTTTAGTTACACATTCTATAATTGTGTTTACATTCAACCTGCAACCTCCAACAGAAAATGAAAGTCACCTATCTAAGAAAAAACTGCAGGATTTCTAGTATATGAAGTACAGTCAGACAAAAGACTTCCTATAATCCCATCTGCCTCTTACATCTAAAATGACTTATGTGGGACCAGCAGTCAGTTGAAACTGTCAATACAATTGCTTAAAGGAAAGGCATCAGTCAAATGCCAAATGTCACATTACAGAAAGAAAATAACTTTTCTTTTTTTACTTCCTTCAGCAGATGAGGAAGGAAAATAATTTTCAGCCCTCAACATGGCTTCATAAAAAACAGTCTCTTCAGGAGTCAGTCAAGTATAGCTTGTGATAATCATTCACCAAGGTGTCTCATCACTGAAATTTCTAGTTTCTTTTGTGTTTCTGTAGCTCAAATGTTGTTAGGTTTTTTGCCCCACATACCACAGCTTTCCTGAGTAGGGCAAATCTGACTTTAAGTCAGATTATAAGCATGAAAAGAAAATTTTAAGAGCAGTTCTTGACTTCCCCAGAGCCTTGTTTCTGGAACAATACCCTTCCTCTCATCACTGAAGTTGCAGAATGATTAACTGTAAAGCTCTTGTGCCAGACACAGCCATGATATCTTGATGTTGGGTTGTATCTACAGTTACAGAACAAGCACGTGGAATCAGAAAGCACTTTTCGCATAAGCTTCCTCTTCAGGATTCTAGTTTGGTAGAATTAGTATAAGCACCTCTCTTCTGCACTCAAGTGAGTTCTTCATAATAAGAAAACAGTACAGAGAAAGCAAAGTCGACTCTGACTTCACAGCCTTCAGAACCTGGTGGACCTACCATGCTACACAAGGCAGTGGGACTACTTCCAGGCTTCAAATTACCACGAAGGAAGCAGCAGAGCAAACAAATTGCTTGCATGCTTTAAGAGAGAAAGTTGGGGGAAAACAAGATTAACCAAGACTCTTAAAGCTATTCTACACTATGCTTGTCTCTTTTTTATTCCCTTACCATGCCAAAACTCTTATGTTCAGTAAGCTGTGACTACAGGTAATTTCCTGCCACGTGGGGAAAGGTACCACGTAAATTATGCCATTCTATTCATTCCTTGAAAGAAGGAATAAAGACACTGCAGCTGTGGTAAAGCAATTTGCAAGCTGCCAGGTTTAAAAGATCCTCAATATATCCTTTGCAGTCTTTCAGAACAGTAAGCACAAGAAGATAATTTTATTTGTGGACAACTACTTAGAAACAGACATGAAAACTAATCTTGTTGAGACAGACCTTTGTATATAGGCACATGCATATGTGTGCATATATGAATATATACACATATATACATTTTGAATGACTGAAGAAAATATTAATTTGACAATCAGCGATAAAAGATAAAAAATCTTTTTCCTCTTGGTTCTTTCTTAGCAAAACAAAAACAAATCAAAAAAACAGAAGATTTTCAAGTATCAAAATCACTATTCTGAAGTGACAGTTTTATTGTTCCATTTAAAACAGAGAAAATATTGGGATTTGCAAATGCTAAAGGAAGCCTACTCAGAGGAAGATTGCTAGAAGAATTAGACAGAATCAAGAACAACCTTTGAACCTTGTATTTTTACTATGGTTTTTGCTAAATATAATACAAGAAGGTATGCTGTGCAGACATGGCTTTGTAACATGATATGTAACAAAATATGGGATGATATTTTAAACAGAGCAGATAATGAGAAAGACTTAAACAGAAATAAGATCTACAGCACTAAGAAATGAAAGTCACATATATTAAAACTACAAAGCTATGCACTGAGGCCATTCACAAATTTCTAATACAAGATGAGGCGGTTGAGAATGACAAGTCAGTTCACAAACCAAGTAAGAGAAAGCTCTATATGTATTAGTGGGTCACTAGCCAAATATGTGCTACCAAAATGATGTCCCTAATAAAGGCCTTCTTAGGATTACCATGAAAAATATGGCCAGGAGATATAGAGAGGTTTTAATGCTGCTTTTCAAAGCTGAGAGCAATATCAACTATGTTCTTTGAACTATTCGAATTACTCCAGGACTCTCCAAAAAAATCACACTTGTGCTCCTTCCTGACACTTTTTATTAACACATATTACTGACTTCTTAAGAAATAAGAATCTGCCACATTCACTGGTAACGAGTAAGAATACACAATATTATCAGGTATTGACTTACCATGCTGCTATACCCTATTTGACTTTATCTGCTCCTTGTTGTGTTCCTTAGTGATTTGCGACTTTGTTTCACTATCCAAAAATATGAGAAGGCTAGAGTACAAAATCAAGCCAAATCTGGGGCCATTTATCCTAAAACTATTTAATATGTGTTTTCGGTTAGGCATTGATGCACCAAAAAAAAAAATCCAAGCTTTCAGCACCCTCTACAGGCTAACTGCTTTGATGCAACTAAACCTGTAACTAACTATTGCTACCTATGATAACCAAAACAGCACACTGTTAACAACCACAGCATTTTAATAAAAAGTAGACAAACATGTAATTGAGGGCCACAAGGAATTAATTTCACTAACAGAAGAGTAAACAAGTACTCAGTGAATATCAGAGCCTTTGGAAGAGCAGGATTTTTACCCAGTTGTGTCAGCCAATTTCTTATAAAAGTCAACTCTCACTTGCTATCAAATGTGATCTGAAGCTTTGTGTGGTTCTCTCCAAGAAAATGTTTCATGCCATCAGCTACTCAGAAAACAGAGAACTTTAGCTTACCATCTCTGTTGGACAGCAGACAGACGAGGCCGTTAAGGCATGTGTCAGTCACTTCAGCGATGTTAGTTGCGCATCTGCCTATAGCCTGAATCGTAGCTGCAGCAAATTGTTTATCTTGGCTTTTCACATAAGTCTAAGGAAGTAGGATTTTCATTAGTCAACACATATCTCTTGTCAACCAAAGACTTACCACATTATTCTCATGAGACAGACATGCTGTGTAATAAATTAAACTTAGAAAGAGACATTGTACATTAGAAGCTATATCTTTTCACCTCATTGTCACTTTTAGAAGACATTTTCTTGCAAGCTTTGGTCACCCACGGCCATGCAAACCTCTGATTTCAAGAAAGGTTGGGGCAGGGGACAATTACCCAAAAACAGCCATTAGTTTGTGCGCAAGGTTGGAGGATTTGATGAGCTCTCTCTTCAGAAAGGTTTCAGTTCATTTAACTAGGAGCATCTGTGAAACTATGAATAACCTACCTGCCTGAGAACCAGTACCTTTCACAAAAATCCAGCCAGAGAACTGAAGCAATGCAAATAGATGTCACAAGCAAAGAGGAAAGAAAGAATGCTGTTTCACAATATAGGCAGAAGATCTTGCTGATACATAAAGATATTGGAGACAATACTGTTTCATCAAATGACTTACTGAAATGAGGTTTGGTAATAAATATAATGGCCAAATAGTGTTAAAATTAAGACTCTATCATATAGAGACTTACAGTGTCAGTCAAGTCACTGGAATTTGTGTTTAAGACTATGGAATGATTGAGTTTTTCTCCTAACTTTTTTTTTTTTTTGGTAGCTGGAAGGAGAGTGAGAAACAATATTTGAACTTTCCACATACAAATAGCTCCCTTATCCATTATGGTATGAGATGATTTAATTTCCATTTTTAGAACATTTTATCCTTGAAAATATTTTAGCTTGAAAAATTTAAGTCTAGAAGAAATATCCAACAACAGAAAAAGAGATCATAAATATAAAAAGAATACACTTTTGCGCAAACCTGAAATTCTCGAAGCAGTGTTGATATGTTGGCTTCATTTGCTAAATTCGTCAAGATTTCAAGCTGCAAGAAAAAAAACTCAGATATGTTATCAAAAGTTAAAACAAAATACTATAAACAGTACCACATGTACAGTATACTTTTATTGTATATAAAATATATTTTAAAAATACCACTCAGAATTCAATAGGGTATACCAGATATCAGTACAAACTGGTACTTGGATTGCACTCAGGAGGCGTATTTTCCTGTACTTGCAAAGTTTACAAAGCAGGACTCAACGGTTCAGTGACACATTTTTTATGAGCTCGAGCTTTAGTGTTGCATTGCATATCAAATGGGCTTGAAATATTTGTCAGCTTTCCAATGTCATAGAACAGGCCTTAGCATGTAAGAACCACATGACAGTGTAAGAAGAAATAATGGAAGTCACAAGTGTATCAGGGGAGAAATAAATTGCCCATCATATTCAGATGAACTGTAATAAAAGACCGTTAAACTCTTTGCAAAGTCTTATTATGAAAATATTTCCTTATTTAGGAAAGAAACATTTGCATCAATGAGATTCCTCAGATCTTAATCAACATCAACAACATCAGATCCTGAAAGCTCTCCTCTTTGTTCCTGGTGAACAAAAGGATGATATAAACACTTGGCATATACTGCTAAGATGCTATACTTCCAGCCCGTTTTAACTTTGAATGAAGTAAACTGAAAACACAATTCAGTCTCTCCAAAGAGGAGTCATGCTTCAGAAATAGGTATTTTTTGACTTGGAGGCATTTGGAAAAGGACACTCAAATGATACCGTCTACCTGTACTTCAAAACAAATTCGTAAGACATATAACTGAAGGTTCTTAAAGATACACATCTAGAATAGCATAGGAAGCAAGAGGATAAATGAAAAACAGGAATAGGCAAGAGAAAAGGAGGCTTTTATAGTACAGGGTGGCTATCAATGGAATATCACAAATATCTTTGCTGGCCTTTTTCACATGTGACTATTAAAGTAATGAGATGACAGGCGACAGAGTTCTCAACTGATGCTACAGTTTTCAGAGAAATGAAAACAAAGGCTGACTAAGAAAAGCTGTGTAAAAACTCCAAATAGTAGAAGACCAATTAATATAAAAGAAAAAAAAATCAACACATATGTCTGCAAAGTAATGTTCATAATTGGGAACAAACCTTAACTGTACATAAAATGAAAGGCTCTGAGATGATGACAACTAGTTATAACTGAGAATTTGTGGTTTAAATAGATAATTGTGAAAATGCAAGCTCAGTGCTAACCAGTGATCAAAAAAGCAAACTTGATGTCAGAAAATAAAAAAAACAGAAATCCAAACAGCACAGCAGATGAATTTATGGGTGGTCCTACATATTAATTACTTTCATGGGTCTCATCATTCTATCTTAAAACAGATAGACTTGAACCACAGAGGTAGGAGAAGGAGAAAACCGCAAGATTTTTTTATGTATGTAAAAGTTTAGGGTTTTCTAGATTTTTCAGCCATCATGAAACAAATGAGATGATGAAAGAAAAAACCACAATTTCTGCTTCTCCACTTCTTCTCCATCTTATTATCAATTAATATGGGAACTTAAATATATCAAGTTTCTATTATTTTCAGACTGACTATTCTTGTACAACAATAAGGCATTCCTCACAATATTCCTAAAATGTAGAGAGTATCTTTTTGCTTCCAACTGCCTCAAATTTACTTAAGTCTTATTGTTGGTATAAAATATAAAAATACATTTAGTTTGTATAAAAACATGACAGTTTTGGCATAGCTATCTTGGACATATAATGAAGGCGCAACATGCATGTAAAACAAATGTTTCTTTCAGACAACTGTACCTTCCACTCCTAAACACAGGTGCCTAAAGCAAAACAAGAGAAAAGGCACATAATAGTAGACACTTTTTAAGCTATTGTTTTGTCAAGGATTTCACATTTGTTAAAGAATAACAACAGAGAAAACAAGGCATCAGCTGAAAACATGCATTGAGATGTAGCCTTGACGAAAGCCTAAGTACATCTCATGTCAAATGCTGACTTCAAAGAAAATTTGGGACCCAAACACTGGCCCATTTTGTACAGGTGAACACATTTAAACTCTTTTTAAGCTAACAGATTTAAAGACTCTTTTCCTTTCATGAAAATAGTCAAACTCTCAGTGTTAGAATGTCTGGCTGAATAGTTCTCCATCACTGAAAGGTCCTAAAAGCTATAGGGGGGAACACAGCCAATCTTCCACCTGCAACATGGTAACAAGAACTTTCAGATAGCCAGAAAAGCCAGAAGGCCACTTGTGAACCTAATTAAAGGCCATAACTCGATACGTCTTAGTGAGATAAAGAAACTGCACAGAATGACCTGCATCATATCAGTGAAAAACATTTTACCTTTCTGTTGCAAACTGCTTAGTCCAGCAGCATATAGAAAAATTTGCCTTTAAACTCACCTTCAGTGTTTTGATCATAGTTGGATCAGTTGATCTAACATAGAAACTCTTCAGATAAGGTTCAAACATGCCCTGAAAATCAGAACAAGTTTAAGTAACTCTCCTGTGTTTCATATATAATGTGATTTTAAAAATTCTAAATAGGGCATACCTTTCTCTGAATTGACATAGTGGCAATATTTTGCAGGACAATATACTGCACCTCCCTAGAATGTGAAAAGAAAAATAAGAGTCATTCCACAAAATTACTGACACACAGAATAATCCAGTGTGGCAAAGAAAGTCCAATTCTGTTTGAACATCGAGTTAGTTATACATTTGTTTTGGCACAAACACAGAAGGCAAAGCTTATTGCCAACTGCTAACTTCATCATTTGATTCACAGGAAGTGAGATGCATGACGAAACCATGCTCTCATTTTTTAAAACCCCAATATGCAAAAATACTCACTGACACCAGTGCAATGGTGCCTCTCGTAGGCCTTGGGTATTCATTCAGAATTCTACTAATCATTTTTATATAATGGAAATACCTTACAAAAGCCTTATAATTCATCCACCCTCTTGAAATAAATATTTCAGGATGACATAGCTGAGAATGAAAACACACGGGCTTCATCTGCAGTGTTGAAATAACTGCATTAATGACAAGAACAGTTAATCCTTTCACAATTAGGAAGAACTGCTAAGACTTTTTTTCTCTTAAGAATTTTTCTAAGAATTTTCAAAAAGGGCCAGGATATCCTGTGACTCAAGGGTATACACTGGCAGACATACACATCTATCAAAAACTAGTCCTTTTACATAATAAGACTTTGCAAGATATAGACAATAGATTTATGTAATATTCTACAAAAAACATCAAACATGTTTGGAGAGGGCATTCTCATCATTAATGTATTAGTTTAAAAGCCTCCACAGAAGTGAGCAAAAAGAAAACTGGGTACTAGTATGAAGCTTTTAAAGTGCAGATTTTGTGCCACCAATTGCTTAAAAACTAAGTGGTAATTTGCACACAATTTTTCTGAACCATGCATGCTCAAATCCTTGCATGCTGCAAATCTCATCCTAACAGAGAAATCATCATACCCATTATCTCTTCTTACTCAAAACTGTCTAATAGCCCTAAGATAATTACAGCTGTTGCCTACAAAGAAAAGTAATAATAGAGAAGTACTTAAGATCTTTTAAACCCATTTTATGCAATTCTTACATAGGTGCATGGCAATAGTCAACTATACATGATGAAACATGATGGGAAATTGCTATGAAATGCTCTTTCGGGCACTCTCACCCTAACTAGATTATGACTTAGTTGTCATTAATTTAAAGGCCACAGGCAAATAACTCCAAGGGCAAACAGCAAAAGCTTATTTCAAAGTGGCTCTAATACCAAAAGTGTTTCCTCCACAATGGTAACAGAGAACAGACAAGCTATTCACCACAGAAAAATCAGAAGACTAATGCCATTTAAGATACTAGCTGAGATACAAGAAAGAAGTGAATTTTCTTTTAATTAAATCTGAGTATAGATGAGCAATAAACCACATGCAAATAATCCTTTCAACATAGGAGTATAGCTCTATACATTATCTGCCAAATTGCTTTAGTCACTTTACTCATCTTTGTAAAAAGAGAATAGGAAGCATTCTGTACTATAAAGCCAAACACAGAAATAATAGTGATTCATTCTTATCTGAAATAAAAGCATGAGTACTCTACCTACTTACTTACTTCTTTACCAACTTCTAAACAGTAGAGATATTAAGCTGGGAAGTTTACAGAGAAACAGCTCTATGATGGCAGGGCTTACAAAAGTTGGGGTACATCTAGGATGAGTAAACTTGCCAAACACAACAAAAGTGAGGTTTTTTTAAAAAACCCTCGTGTCTGACATAACAGATTTTAAAAGTAAATTATTTTCATGGCAAAGTTGTAGCCAAAAATACCATGTTTAGCTTAAAAGTCATTCTAAAAACAATTAATATTGTCTTATGTAAACCCTTCAAGGCTTTTCATACAAATACATGGAAGTTCAGAATCTAAAAACCACTAAGGAAGAAAAACTTCTTATTGGCACACTATGCAGAAACAATGAAATACAAATGAAAAAATAACGCTAACAATCATATGAAATGTGGCTGACAAGACCTTTCACAGAAAAGCTGATAAAATAATACTGAAGATGACGAAGTCAAAACTGATTGTCCTGAATCAAACATAAACTTCTTCTTTAAAAACTGTCCAAAGATTAAGGAAACACAGAAGATGCAGCAGTATCAAGTGGTAATATAAATTTTAACACATGTTGTCTCCTTCCCCATAGATATTCAAAAGCTGAGTGGACACAGTCCTGAGTACTGTGCTCCAGGGAACCCTCCTTGAGTAGGGAAGTTGGATTACACAATATCCAGTGATCCCTTCTAAACTCGACCATTGTGGGATTTGCATTACAGTGCAGGAAAATAAAATATAGAGCAGAAGACTTCTTCAGTGCTTAAAAAGACAGTAAGGCCCTCAACAGAACTAAATTCCCAATACTAAAAAAAAAAATAGAGATACTAAACGAACCAGTTAGTACTGACTCTATTTAAATACTAAGTAGGCAGCCATAATTCTTGTCAGAACAAAAGTCATAGGAATGAAACACAGTAATGAATGATCCCTGGACGGGATATCAAAAATTATGGAATTACTTTTAGCGATCCTGTTTTGTTGAGTGAAAGTGAGTATTACAGGACAAACTTAAAATGAAATGAACTGGCCAATAGCTACATTCTTATAACTATGGTTAAACAAATATGCACAAAGCTCTCACAAAAAAGCACACACAGTGATGTAAAGTATGGCCTTTACCTACCTGTTGCTACGGAGTAAACGCACCAATGACTTAGAAACAATACCAGCTTCAGATTTTGGTGCCAAATGCCAGTAAAGCTGTGCAACTGCCATTACCACCTAAAGGAAGAAAATTCAGAGCGGTATGTTAACTTCAAATCATTATTCATATCTATTACATCTGCTTCAGACCTGCAGGACTAGCAGCTCACTCTTCTTCAGAAAGGCATGTGCATACCTTCAAAATCAGCAAAGCAGACTGAGGAAGAACATTGGAATAAATATATTTTTACTAATTAAGTACCTTTACTTCCTCCTAGTATTTACTGTGTGCTATAATAAATAGAAGGTCATAGGAACAGAGACAAAGAGAAAAAGCAGTAGGTAATTCAAATTACAAACACACTGGTATCATCCTTAATAAATGAGTATTGCTAACATCAGCTGTACAAATTAATAAAGAAATATTATTAAAAAATTCTTCTGATGTGCTTTTCCTTTATTACTACAGGTTCAATATCACCTTTTACCTAGTTTCCACTCAAAATCTTTCATTCCATTATTCTATTATGCAATTTATAAAACACCAGCTGCCTTTACTGGCAACTTTTGAAGTATCAAATCCAACAAAAAGCAAAAGCTACAGGGCGGTATACCAATATCCTGGCTAATAAAATGCCAGAGATGCATTTTAGACAGAGACTGAGATGCAAGCAGCTTAAAATCCTTTTTTTTTTTTTCCNTCTGTTTCAAACAAAACAAATCATAGAAAGAAGACTCCAAGTAAAACCCTAATGGTAGCACTTCACTCGGTATCTTAAATCTTAGTATCAATGAAATAAAAATTATTATTCAACAATAAAAAGTGATTAAAAACATCTAAAGCCAGGAAATAACTTTAAGAGTTTTAGCAATATAGTACATGTATCTTTTAGAGCTGAAAAAACCCATAAGGTCATATGGAAAGCCACTAATTAATTTAATTGCCAGTAAATTCTGTGAATAGCATGAATATCCCCGTAATAGCAATTCACAGTAGCATGATTTCGATAACACTTTTCAAAGTGCACTTTAACATCTCAGTTAACTTTAATATCAGAAAGTTATTCTCTCATAAATGCAAGAATCAATGCCATATTTAATAAAGAAAATTATTCATGGAATAAGGGCAATAACTAACTGAACCTCTCAGTGAAGTGGGATGGCAAACTTATCAAACATGCATGAAATTTGAAATATCACAGACACTAAACAGAGATTTTTTAGCAAAAAGTTGTAAAAATTTAATCAGTTTGTCTCCAAAGTTTGTTGGGCTGGCAAATTAGAAAAGATTTTGAAAAGAGTTAGGATCTCAAAATATGTTTCAATGGAGAACTATAACTTGATCTGTTTAGTTTATTAAGAATAGGTCACGAGGCGACTTAATCGTGGTGCAGTAACTTTTTTTGCAGTGATATGAATATTCATTATCATTGGAAGACCTTTCCCAAAAGACATCTAGCCCTGATTAACACGACACGCTAAAGTTAGAAGTAACATTCTGTGACCTGATTAACATCATAATGATTCACCACAAGCATGGCTTTTTCCAGTTCTAAAAAGTTGCCTGTATTTTAAAATCTCATGGATATAACGCAGAGCTGATGTCATACTTATCCTGGAACCCTGCCAAGGCAACAGCTCTAGAAACCTGGTGTATAATAGTCTACTTTTAAAATGTGAGACTCAAAAGAAAGAACAAATTAATGAATCAATAACAGCTATGATTTTCTTTGTAGATCTGTACGACTAAACTGCGCCAGTAAACTGTACTGGTTTATGCCATCCTAATTGCTGAGAGCTTAAGCATTAAGAGCTACCTATAGTGTAGTCAGCATATGCTCTGTAACTTGCATTCAAATGCTCTCATAACTTTTTCTAATATTTTGTTTGTCTATATATTATTTGGAGCATATATCACAACCAGTTTAGGTGTTTCACTTACAAGCTAAGTTAAATTCAAAATATATCCCTTATTCTAGAGTTACTTCTCCTAGAGTTACTAAATGATATTTTCACCAGCTTTAAAGAGGTGTAGATTTTACTCTTCAATCTTTAACATTTTCTAAAACCAGATATTTGTAGTTTAACATTTTAATCAAAAAGGAATTTGTCATACAGCAGCATTTCGGCTTTGAAGCAGGGGCTTTGTATTTCGTAACAGCAGCCTGTGATCCGGGTCCATAGTATAGGTGGTTTTCAATTTCTGATCCTTCTCTTTCTGTTCTTCATCAGATGCATAGAAATTATTTTCACTATATTCATCCACCACTTCATCAACCTAAAAAAATACAAAATGACAAGGACATACATAAAATATTTGAAACAACAGGTTTTATTAATTAAGAAAGTAACATACCACACCACAGCTTTGTGCAAGATTTACGTGTTTTTTAAACATAGCTTTTGGCTTTTCTACTCATTTGCTCAAAACAGTAGATGTACTGACATGAAAGACAGATTAACAATATATACACAATTTCCTTAGAAATAAGTTGTACTGCTAAATGAAATATCTTTACTGTTATTCAACAAAATATTTTAGGTATGTATATCGGCCTTTTTTGGACTTAAAGCCTATAATTCAAAACTGACATTTCTGGAATATAGCTACAAATGAAAATAAGACACAGGTCTTCAAAAAACTAGGCAAGGCTGCATCCCTTGGTCAAAACTCAGGTGTAGTGAAAGAATCCAAAAAAATTTCTTCAGTAGAGGTAGAAGGACAGGGCGAGGGAGGAAAGAAAGTACAATTAATTAGTCTTGTCATTTTGTTCTGGTTTTTATTACAACTTGAAAGGACACTGAAAATTTTTTACAAAAGAAGAAATATGAAGGGAAGTTTTATTACTTGATGCCAATTCTGTTCTCAGTGTTTTACAGGATGCCTAGCAAACTCTTAGATATTTTATGCAATAGTAACTGAAGGACTTTAATTTCCTTACTTCACTTCCCACAAATCTTTGCGGTACTCACAGTTTTAAACTACAAACTCATCAAGAGTTTACAGTTTACGCTACATCAAGACCACTGGTAACTGAATTCCTCCCTTGCCTACAGAACAGGCAACATGAAAGGAAACTTCCCGATCCCAGTGCATCATAACCTGCACTGAAGCAGCTTCCTTGAACAGGAGGAGGATAACTCAATCTTCATTGATTCAGTCTTCAGTGTCCTTGCCTTGACTGCTAACAGACATGCAGATCAGTACTATTGAATTGAACAAGAATATTGAGTCGGAAACACTATTTAACTCATTAATAACTGTTACAAAGAAACAGCCTGAGATCTCACATTTCTAACTTACCTTTTTTTTAAGAACTGTTTGTTTGGAACATACTTGGAGCAGCAGAGTTCCAATATAAAGCAGCCACTCATGAAAATACTTTTAATTTAAATCAGATTAAGGTCGTTCTTCATACCACAGCGGAAGAAGTATTAATATGGTTTTCTCATAGTCATGTATTTTATTGCAATTTTAGAATATTCCTCCTCTGTAAGATCTGCTAAGATCTGGTAGGAAATAACTATGTTCCAGACAAAGGATGATGACAACACCCACGGAAATTATTTTAATCAATTGAAATTCATCAAATTTATGAACTCCTAATTATTTAGAAGTTGTAGTCACAAGGACCGTACTATGACAAAGAGGGCATGTAATACTGCAAGATTTGTACACTGTGATGGAAAGCAAAGCAAAATATTATGGAAAAGAGTCAGAAGGCTAAGATAGAAAAAACCTGCAGCTCTTTGGTGTACAAGAATTATTACTTCAAATTCTATTAATCATCTCACACATGGAGAACAGATACGAGGCAATGTGAAAACCATCACTCAAAACCCCTTAAGCCTCAAGCTGAACTACTGACTACATTCAATGCCAAAGAGAGACAAATGTAAGTTTAGAATCATTGTATTATTTAGGTTGGAAAAGACCCTTCAGCTCATATAGTCCAATGATTAATCCAGCACTGCCCAGTCCACCACTACCCATGTGCTGAAGTGCCACATCTACAAGTCCCTTAACCTTAAATATCTCTAGGAGTGCTGACTCTACCCCTTCCCTGGGCAACCCATTACAGTGCTTGACAACGCTCACTGAAGAAGTTCTTTCCAATTTCCAATCTGAATCTGCCCTGGTATAACCTGAGGCCATTTCCTCTTGTCATGTTGCTTGACCTTGACCTGACTACAACCTCCTTTCAGGCAGCTGCAGAAAGAAGTTGCAGAGAGAAACAAGGGCTCCCCTGAGCCTCATTTTCTCCAGGATAAACCTGCTCAGGGATAAACCTCCCTCAGCTCTCTCAGCCACTCCTCAAAAAACCTGTGCTCCAGACCCTTCACCAGCTCCATTGCCCTTCTCTAGACTTGTTCCAGGACTTCAATGCCTTTTCTAGGCCCAGAACCAGACACGGGATTTAAGGTGTGGCCTCACTAGTGCCAGGTACAGGGGAACAATCCCTACTCCAGTCCTGCTGGCCACACTGTTGCTGGTACAGGCCAGGGTGCCATTGGCCTTCTTGGCCACCTGGGCACACCCTGGCTCATGTTCAGCCACTGTCACCAGCACCCCCAGGTCCTTTTCCCGTGGGCAGCTTTGCAGCCACTCTGCCCCAGCCTGTGGCACTGCCTGGGGTTGTTGTGACCCAAGGGCAGGACCCAGCTCTGGGCCTTGTTGAACCTCACACCATCGGCCTCAGCCCATGGTGCAGCCTGTCCAGATCCCTGAGCAGAGCCTTCCTGCCCTCCAGCAGATCAGCACTCCCACCCAGCCTGGTGTCACCTGCAAACTGACTGAGGCAGCACTTAATCCCCCTGTCCAGGTCATCAATGCCTTTATTAAACAGGACTGGCCCCAGTACTGAGCCCTGGGGAACAGCCCTGGTGATGGGCCAGCTGGATGTCAACTTCACTCACCACCACTCTTCTCTGGGCCTGGCCATCCAGCAACTTTTTTAACCAATGAAACATACATGCACCCAAGCCACGGGCTTCCAGTTTCTCCAGGATAATGCACAGAAAACACTGTCAAAGGCTTTACTGAAGTCCAGTTAGACAACATTCACAGCCCTTCTCTCATCTACTAAGTGGGTTACCCTACCATACCAGGAGGTCAAGTTTGTCAAGCAGGACCTGCCTTTCACAAACCCACGCTAGCTAGGCCTGATCCTCATGTTGCCCTGCATGTGCTATGTAACAGCACTCAGGATGACCTGCTTCATATCCTTCCTCAGCACTGAGGTAAGTTGACAAGCCTGAGAGTTCCTCAGATACCCCTTTGGACCCTCAGTGTAGATAGGTGTCATATTTGCCGACTTCCAGTGAACTGAGACCTTCATGGTTAACCAGGATTGTTGCTAAATGATGGAAGTGGCTCAGGCCCTGGCTCCTTCAGCAACTTTGGGTGGATGGTATGTGCCCCACAGACTTGTGCGTGTATAAATGGTGGAGCACACTATTTCCCCTTGGTTCATAGGGGCTTCATTCTGCTCCTCCTCTCTCTCTTACACATCAGGAGCTGGGTACCTCAAGAACAACTGCTTTTACAATTATTGCCTTCTTTGCTTCAGAAAAGGCATCTCAGTCTTTTCCTCATCCTTAATACTTTATTTCCCCCTGCAGTTTTGCTGGCATACCTTCTTACTTCTCCAACAATGAAGAGCTCTGTCATTTTGTGATCACAGTGGCATAGAGAGCCTTCAACCACCATATCACATCACCCACCAGTCCTTCTCTGCTCACAAACAACAGGTCCTGCAGAGTGCCCTCCCTTGTTGACCAGCTGTGTCAGGGCATTATCTTCCACACACTCCAGGAACCTCCTGGACTTGTTCCTCTCCACTGTATTGTATCTTCAGTAGACATCTGGTAAATTGAGAATGAAGACTATCTAATTGTGAAACATCTCTCATCTGCCCACAGAATATTTCATCCGCCTCTTCAACAGTTCATCTGCCTCTTCCAACTAGCTCTCAAGTCTGCATTTACCTGAGCAAGCAAGTCTGTTCCAGTACACACTAGGTTACTGTTATAATTTCTGCTATCACTGCCTAGCTTACTTCTTGATAGAATACAGTTCCAGGATTCTCTTCACTCATTTCAAGCCTAGTTAGAAAACCTGAGACACAATAAATTACAGCCAAAAATTCAGACCACCAAGCCAAAACCTCATCTTAAGACACCTAGCTGAATTGTTTATCCCCAGATAAACCTTGTAGTGCAAGTACTGAAGCCCATACTAAGGAAAGAGATTGGGACAAGCAGTAATTCTCTTCTGAACTGGCACAGAACTAGCTTCAGGGGGAAAGCACAACCAAAGCCTCTTGGTTCTAGCAAAAGGGGAAAGCCTTGTGTAGAGATCTAAGAAGGCGCCTCCATGCTCAACAATAGTGCTATGGTGTTCTGGAGAAGAAAAGCAACAGAACAGCATGACACTGATACTAGGTCTACATCTTGAACTTCAATCAGAAAAAGAAGGTATGAGGAGTGTATAATGGAGATATAAGTATTATTAACACTATTATTTTTCCTGCCAGCAGAGGACTGAAAGTAAGACATCTTATACCGGGAGATGAAAAGCCTTTCTGTTTTAACTACTAAAGCTAAACCAACAGCTGACAGATGATTTCCTACACTTACTCTCCAATCTTCACTATCTATAGTGCACTACATTAGGCTGTGAAATATGCTTCTTCACACATCCCTGAAGAAATGCTAAACATGGGTGACTCTCAAANAAGGGCAGGACCCAGCTCTGGGCCTTGTTGAACCTCACACCATCGGCCTCAGCCCATGGTGCAGCCTGTCCAGATCCCTGAGCAGAGCCTTCCTGCCCTCCAGCAGATCAGCACTCCCACCCAGCCTGGTGTCACCTGCAAACTGACTGAGGCAGCACTTAATCCCCCTGTCCAGGTCATCAATGCCTTTATTAAACAGGACTGGCCCCAGTACTGAGCCCTGGGGAACAGCCCTGGTGATGGGCCAGCTGGATGTCAACTTCACTCACCACCACTCTTCTCTGGGCCTGGCCATCCAGCAACTTTTTTAACCAATGAAACATACATGCACCCAAGCCACGGGCTTCCAGTTTCTCCAGGATAATGCACAGAAAACACTGTCAAAGGCTTTACTGAAGTCCAGTTAGACAACATTCACAGCCCTTCTCTCATCTACTAAGTGGGTTACCCTACCATACCAGGAGGTCAAGTTTGTCAAGCAGGACCTGCCTTTCACAAACCCACGCTAGCTAGGCCTGATCCTCATGTTGCCCTGCATGTGCTATGTAACAGCACTCAGGATGACCTGCTTCATATCCTTCCTCAGCACTGAGGTAAGTTGACAAGCCTGAGAGTTCCTCAGATACCCCTTTGGACCCTCAGTGTAGATAGGTGTCATATTTGCCGACTTCCAGTGAACTGAGACCTTCATGGTTAACCAGGATTGTTGCTAAATGATGGAAGTGGCTCAGGCCCTGGCTCCTTCAGCAACTTTGGGTGGATGGTATGTGCCCCACAGACTTGTGCGTGTATAAATGGTGGAGCACACTATTTCCCCTTGGTTCATAGGGGCTTCATTCTGCTCCTCCTCTCTCTCTTACACATCAGGAGCTGGGTACCTCAAGAACAACTGCTTTTACAATTATTGCCTTCTTTGCTTCAGAAAAGGCATCTCAGTCTTTTCCTCATCCTTAATACTTTATTTCCCCCTGCAGTTTTGCTGGCATACCTTCTTACTTCTCCAACAATGAAGAGCTCTGTCATTTTGTGATCACAGTGGCATAGAGAGCCTTCAACCACCATATCACATCACCCACCAGTCCTTCTCTGCTCACAAACAACAGGTCCTGCAGAGTGCCCTCCCTTGTTGACCAGCTGTGTCAGGGCATTATCTTCCACACACTCCAGGAACCTCCTGGACTTGTTCCTCTCCACTGTATTGTATCTTCAGTAGACATCTGGTAAATTGAGAATGAAGACTATCTAATTGTGAAACATCTCTCATCTGCCCACAGAATATTTCATCCGCCTCTTCAACAGTTCATCTGCCTCTTCCAACTAGCTCTCAAGTCTGCATTTACCTGAGCAAGCAAGTCTGTTCCAGTACACACTAGGTTACTGTTATAATTTCTGCTATCACTGCCTAGCTTACTTCTTGATAGAATACAGTTCCAGGATTCTCTTCACTCATTTCAAGCCTAGTTAGAAAACCTGAGACACAATAAATTACAGCCAAAAATTCAGACCACCAAGCCAAAACCTCATCTTAAGACACCTAGCTGAATTGTTTATCCCCAGATAAACCTTGTAGTGCAAGTACTGAAGCCCATACTAAGGAAAGAGATTGGGACAAGCAGTAATTCTCTTCTGAACTGGCACAGAACTAGCTTCAGGGGGAAAGCACAACCAAAGCCTCTTGGTTCTAGCAAAAGGGGAAAGCCTTGTGTAGAGATCTAAGAAGGCGCCTCCATGCTCAACAATAGTGCTATGGTGTTCTGGAGAAGAAAAGCAACAGAACAGCATGACACTGATACTAGGTCTACATCTTGAACTTCAATCAGAAAAAGAAGGTATGAGGAGTGTATAATGGAGATATAAGTATTATTAACACTATTATTTTTCCTGCCAGCAGAGGACTGAAAGTAAGACATCTTATACCGGGAGATGAAAAGCCTTTCTGTTTTAACTACTAAAGCTAAACCAACAGCTGACAGATGATTTCCTACACTTACTCTCCAATCTTCACTATCTATAGTGCACTACATTAGGCTGTGAAATATGCTTCTTCACACATCCCTGAAGAAATGCTAAACATGGGTGACTCTCAAATTTTACTTTCACAGATGTCCAATTAGAATGCAAACTAATGATAACCAGTACATATTAGAAACTTTATCATAAATAAAACCAATCCTCTGATCCTTTTTGACAAGTGAGAGCATGAGAGTTCTGGGAGTAGATTCAAATGTTCCAATGCTTTCTGTTGTTATTTCAATCCCTTTAGATGCAGTTTCATAGCTGATTTACTCAGTCCAACAGAAGTTTGTTATTTTGTTTGCTTTTTTAAAAGGATCTTTTATTTTCAACAAGAGCAGTAAAATGATCTGTCTCGCTCTGTGGTCATAGGATCACTAGAACTACTGGTTTTTCAAAAGCAGTAGGTGGTAAAGGGAGAATAGAACAGAAGAGTGGCAGTTGTTAAACTGCATTAAATACACTTAATAGTTTGTAGTAGCACATGATTTAATTGTGCAGTTAATAGCTTTTCTAAATTGCAAAATGACTAAAAAGTTCAGAACCCTGGGAGAATAAAATGATTAAAAACGGAGACCATAGTATTCCAGACTACGAATTGTGAATAGACTCTGTGCATTCCTCATCCACTACGATTTATTCACAGCAGACAAGTGAGTATTCTAGCGTGGAAGAACATGCATAATTCTTTTTTACGTGATTCCAGACATACAATTTAGGGACATCTTCATAAAGTATTAACAGCTTAAATGAAGAAACTGACAGAGAGCAAATTCCATTAGCCTGTTTTTAAAGTCACTAAGTAAATTACCTAACATTAACTGAGATTTTGCTAGAAGTTACATTTAATATAGTATAAAAGTTGAGAATGTGACTTCCATTTAGGGTAAAACACATTATGTGAATGCTACAATTACCTCCAAATAGAGCTTCACATACCCACAAACTGAGTTAAAACAAAGCTTCAATGATATCCAAATGCACATGGTATTTGCCCATTTTGCCAGCCTTAACTCCATCTTGTACTGAAAAAGTGATTCAAATATTTGTATTCCTTGGTTAGAGATAAATGATTTCAAGTTACAAATTTCAGTTTCTCTCCTCGGATTCATAAGGAAATACACTTACAGCTTTCTTTTTTGCCTGTAGCAAAAACTTTGGCAAACAAGATTTTCACTATCTTCGAGAGACCTTTCTAATATTTCCAAGAACTGTTCTCAAGAGAGTTTTGGATAAGCTAGGTTTTGAAGGTACGAAGAATTTTGGTACTATTCACTATTTGGTGAACTTGACTGCAATACCAAAAACTACTTTAGCCCACTAAGATCAGTATTTACCTGCTATATGAAGAACAGTCTTCTTGAAAACCAATGTATAGAACAGTTGGCTACTTAAAGCATTAATGAGTTACGCAAGATAGATCTGAAAGTTTGATATTTTACGTGAACATGCCTACCTAAATCCTTCCATGTGCTCTATAGATGAGTTTCAGAACACCAGAAAAGACCTATCATTACTCCACAGATTAGCTGTGAGACATTTCTGACAGAGGAGCAGACCTCAACCAATCCCACTTGTCAACAGTCACAGGCTAGTAGAATTATACATCTTCTTCACCACAGGAAGTCCTTGAATATGATTCAGGTTTGTCAGTGTAGGTAAAGCTTGACAAGAAGAATTGCTAGTGGTGTAACAAAAGGCACAGTCTCACACGATAAAAACACTTGAGATAGTAAAATGTAACCAAAATCATTTGCAGCCTGGCTGGAGAGAGGCTATAGAAGGCAGAAGCGAAGTTTGACAAGTCTGCCTTATAAAGCCAAAAGGAGTTGAAGAGACAAGGAATAAAGGGACCAGATCATCCTCTCCATAAATAATAGTTTCCTTTTAAGAACTAAACAGCCAGCAAAGTATACTGACTCTTTCTAAGGTAAGCTGCAATTTATAATCAGTTGTGTGATAAAAACTTGTGCTACTGTGAATAGAGTGATAGAACCTAGTAACGATCAGATAAAATACTCTGACGGCCTCATAGAAGTACAGGAGTATTTCAAATGCCTAAGTGTAGTGCCATTTTATGCTCCCTCAAGTATGAAAAAAATCGGCATGGATCTGGCAGGTTCTAAAAGTATAGAGCCTACAGGAGATCCATAACAACTAAAAACTAGGAAGGGCATCTTGTAGCATTTGAAACAACACTGGACACCCAGATAGAGCATAGAATTACCATATCCTAGTCTCTCTAAAGGTTAACATTTTCAGATACCTACCCTTCCACAGGAAAAAATTATCAAGTAAATCATCAAACCATTTTCGTGTTTAAAAATAGTTATTGAAACATTTTCTTGTTACATTGAAAGAAAACAATTTTCACCACCTAACAAACTCCTGATGCTCATGTGTTAAGAATCATTGGAAAGGAACAGGCTAGGAATTACAAGACAAATGAGAAATACACTGGATCACTGTACTAGGATGCATGTTAGAGAAATAATAGCTATTCCTGGATGGACAGGAATCTGAGATGTCTTTGCTCTCATTAGACCAGAACAGCGTGTTCTGTGTGGTCTTGGACACAAGGCATTTACAGCTTTCAGCAACAAAGTTACTTGAAAGTGAAGGAGACCTTTAGAAACTTAATTTATCCCTTCTGCCTCACAGAATATAAAAATATTCAGGTAGTGAACCATTTGGATAAAAAGGTCAGAAAGAAAACCTAAGGGTTCTGCTGGACCTGCAGATCTGAAGCCATTGAAACAGACTTGAACTCATACAGTACCCTCTTGCAAGGACCACTTTTCAGATTACAACTCTATTCAAATTACTTTAATGGAATTGTACTGAAAATGTGATCCATTAATACAATTACATAGAAGATACGATGTAATTCCAGTAAATTACAATAGAAACTGTTACTTTAGTTGTGAGTTTTTGATAAGAAATTCACACATTAGTTACATTAGTTACATTTGTGGATTTTAAGAGTTTAGCTGTATAAAGAGATAAACATGCTTTCAGTTAATAAAAATTGAAGTATTAATGGAAATTCCCAGGGCAACTTCGAGGCATTTTTCAGTAAAAGGACTTGTATTTCAAGTCAGCTTACATTGTGGTATCAACCTCTCGAGTTGCATGTTTCATACCCAGCAAAACAGTTTTACATTTCTTAACACAAGTTTTAATGCAACTAAGGAACACACAGTAAAATTCTACTAGTTTGAGGAGATTTCATTTGCAATTCAGAAAAGCCTTCTCTATAAAAAGATTCCAATTTTTAAAATACTGAGCTTTGATACTTAATCTACAAAAAGGAACTAAGACACCTACTCGGCCTTGGGAATCTGACTAAGGCAGATGAAATTTCACATTACGGCATTTTCACTTTCATCATTCATAGAATCATAGAATCATACAGGTTGGAAAGGACCTCTGAGATCATCGAGTCCAACCCTTGATCCACTACCACCACAGATGCTAGACCATGGCACTAAGTGCCATGTCCAGCCTTGTCTTAAAAACCTCCAGAGACAGAGAATCCACCACTTCCCTGGGCAGCCCAATAGAATCATAGAAAAGAATCTATACAAGAATCATTCTTAGCTGACTTCAGCATATATAAAAGTTTCATGATAAACAACACGTAAGTCAAGTTTCATTTGTAGTTTACTAATAATATTATCATCTATACATTACCCTGTATAATCCCAGTTCAGATATACATGTTTACTTCATTCTAAAAAAAGCCACACAATTTTCCAAAACAATTTGAGAATGTAAACTCGTTTATTACCTGAAAGACTCTTCAAACCTTTCAATTCAGCCCTAGAGAGGCTTTTAAAAACTCACTTAGCCAATAACATAATTTCTAAACATAAACTTAAAAAGGTAATGAAATAAAAGTTTAATGAAAACCAAAAAAGCCCCAGTCCTATAACATTCTTCAGAAAACCCATATTCATGAATGTTTTATAGTACAGCTCTGAGACAAGAGCATCACATGTGTGGAAGTAGGGGTCTGAGGACCACTGAACATTAATTTTTTGCCAGTATATCACAACTACAGTAACATCTCTGCTAAGTATCTTCATAGTAAACTAATGTGAAATCTGAGCAAGTATGCATTTTCATTTCTCTAAGAAGCAGCAATTAAGTCTAAGACTGGTGTCTAAAAACAGGAGCTAAGACTTCAATATGCTGCAGTAATGAACATCTTTCTTCAGCAACCCCAAATGTGCAATCACTGTTGTAACAAAGTCTTTGACACTTGCAAATAGAACTAAAACAATCCATTATGATTTTTAGATCACTTTCATTTATTCAAAACAGTTTCATTCTCCTCAAAACAGAAGTAAGGCATAAAATAGCTTTGTCTTACCAAGAAAAAAACCCTCCTTTCAATAGTGTGGGGAAAAGGCATGATGACAGTGCAAAGACTAGCAGATGCAAGCAAAGCAAAAGCTGAAGAAACTACTTAGAGCATAAGAAAAGAGGAAGAAAGTAAAGAAAGAACAGGAAGGGATAAATGAAGCATTGCAAAATAAAATCAGGAAGGAGCAATCATGAAGGGATAAATTAAAGAAAAAATATACTATCTGCTTCTAGCTAAAAGTTCACCTTTTTTTACTCTCAAATCCAAAAATTTAAGTGGAATTTGGAATTTGTATTCAGGTGTTTGGTTAAATGTTTGACCCTTTTCTCAGGTTAAAATTTAATAGCAATTTAATAATCTGAAGAGGCAGTATAAGCCATAAAGATAGCAAGCAAATATGAACCAGCTGCCAAGTAAGAATGTTCTTCCACAGGGTTGCACAGTTAATTCTTAGTTAATTTGGGACTGCAACCAAGAGAAGGGTACTACATGCTCTTGAATCACCACCTCCCACGACTTATAGACAAGGTATGTCTATAAGTCATGTCCCTTATAGACAAGGGACAGGGACATCCCAGATCTTCAAAACTGCACATCACTCACAGTGCAGTTTTTGTACAGAACAGCAATTGCTCACAGTGCTCCTCCATTTCTAGTGTTCCAAGTACATACTCCAGTTACAGCAAACTATGTGTATGTCTTAGATCAACTCAGCTTCCTTTTCTCTGGGAAAAGAATACATGATTTTCAAAGGTAAAACATAGAAACATACTCATATATTTATTTTCATTTTCATGTAGCTTTAGGATTGTTTACAGCTATTAAAATGTTTATCCAATACTTAAACCATATTTGGACTACAGCCATAGCTCAAGATGTTAATTAGGAGACCCAAATTTTTAAAACACAAAATTACCTTAAATCATTGAAGAATGGTACCTGTACCTGACTTAGATTGGGAGTCTGAAAGGTGGCAGTTTGCTACCCTTACAAGAGAGTTTAACGTACTCATCTACACATCATCAATGGCCATTAAATCCTGCATTACAGGATTTTTTTCTCCTCCATTGCAATGCCTAAGTAGGCAAAGAAGTTGAAGGCATCTTAAAACATCTCCTGATTCACATTAATGGTATTTTCACACTAGCAATTGTAGTGGATCTATTCTATTGTTAGAAGGATATGTTGCTACAATTCAGGACTCAGTTACCCCCAGTCTTCTTGTCTGGCACTTTTCCAACCATGAACTGCAACAAACTTGTGCATATACTGTCAAAGAGATAAATGATCCAAATAATTTGAAGTATTCTATATTTTCTATTCCCTGTGGTCCTTTAGAGAGCTGCCACAACCAATCAAGAATTCTACCTGATACCAGAAACAGAGGAAGTGTACAGGCTCAGACTCAGGAGTCTAAAGCTTTCTCAGAGCAGAGCTCTGACCTCACACAGGTGTTCCTCACATAGCACAAAAAATTAAATAAAGGTTTACTTGCACAGAGTGGCTGAAGAAGCTTATTTTACAACTCTAGTAATTACCCAGAGAAAATCCTGGTACAATTTTGAAAAGGGCACACAAGTTACTAGACACATAGTAATATCCTACAGACAGACGCCCAGAACAAAATTCTTGAGTACTCTGGCATCCAGGAAGGCCTCAAAGTAATCTAACACAGCATTCATTTCATACAGCTTACATGATTTTCCATGACCAAATAGCATTCAAATGGCCAAAACTGAAGCTAGAAACTTTAGTGGCTCATGGGATGATGGGGATCTGCAAGATCTGATATTTAAATTAAAAATTATTAACAGTTACACAGTTGTTACTTAGATTTCCTATTAAAATATTTGTTCCTTTCCAATTAATTTTTGTGTCTGTAAGTCAATGATCTAGACAAAGATAAAAACAATTTTAACAATTCATCTGCAACAGATGGCTAGAATGCCTCTTATCCTATATATTGATAATAAAAAGAACCTCAGCCTGAGTCAAGAAGATGAGACTAAAGTACTGCATAGAAACATGGAAATCAAACCAACTTTGCTGGTCAAATTTGTGGGAAAATAAAGGGTTCCTTTTTTAATTTGAGTTGATACACATGTCCTAGAGAATCTGCCTACACAGATTCTACTCACTGCTGCTATTCCACTGTAACTCTGTCATGGGACTAACAGAAACCACAGCAATTCATTCTGCTGCAAAGACAAATGGCATTTTTATCTACAGCCTGTACTTCTGTTATACCAACAGTAAGTGCTTAGCAACCACAAATCAGGAAATTAATTTGCCCAAAATTAAGCCTCTTTTCCATTTTTCTTCTGCTGGATTAATTATTTTATCCAAACTTTCCACAATAAGCTTGAGGTAATTTTTTTGTTATAAATCAATGCTCTAAGTTATTCTCATCTCATTAAATAGTACACATAGGAAAAAATAAAACTGAGGTGACAGTAAAATAGCTAGCCAGTCCATTTTACGCCCCAAATGCTTCACTAAGTATCTTCAAGTAAGTAAATCTTACATTAAACACTAACCCCATCTTGTGCATCTCCAAAAGAACCTGGTCAGAGAGTACCAAACTCTGACAAAAAGGGAAACAGTAACTGAATCCAGACTGCCCTGATTCAGACTGAAGATTCTGATGGATATACTAAGAAAGGAAGAAATAAGTAGCATAAGACAACTTCACCATAAACTAGTTTTCCTAATTGAATCTTTTGCTCTTAGCAGCCAAATCAGGGTCAAGAAAATTCACTGGTCTCACAATCTTTCAGGACAGGGGAAAAAATAAAATAAAATTTAAAAATCAGCAAAAATATCACCTGTATATATATATACAAAGAAACTTCCCTGAGATGATACATTAAAAAAGTAATACACACTATATAATGATTAATTTTATCCTTAGAGATTGAATCCTATTCTGAATATTTCTTAAATATCTATCTATGCCACCTTACTCACCTCCTTACTGCAGATGAGCATAATAAAACTTGTAGATCCTCTACTGAGTCGGAGCACAAAAGAAGGGAAACATATTCAGGCTGATTAATTACTAACTGGATGATATAGACACAAAATACTTATAAAATATTTTGTTTCATTTTTACTGCTTTATCTAAGTAACCTAGTTAACTGGAGGTTATTACTCTGACTACTCTTCCCTTCTGTTCTCAGCGTCTAAGCAGAGGATTTAGAAGTTTTATTAAACTCTGCAGTAAACCAGCAGAACTGACTCAAGATGCTCATTATTACACTGTTAACAAATTCTACAAAAGTAAAGGATAGACACTATTTTCTGTGTGCTGTGTTTGAAGCTTTATCATTCACAACTATGGTTCCCTCAATGCACACCCCAACACAGAGAGCAACAAAAAAACCAAATTTCTAAAGCAGCTTTCGATCCTGCTGAGTTGTCTTAAGCAGCCATTAGACACTGAATTCCATCACACATTAACCATGGCCTGCATGGCATAAGAATTCATAACTAAAAGATACTAAGGAAGTACTGCAAGAGCAGGAAACATTTTAAAGCATTTAACAAAAGATAAAAAGATCACAGAAGCAGCTGAGGTCAGAATGGACCTCAATATTTTGCCAAAACTATCAATTAAAATAACTCTTTTCAATCTGTTTCTTCCTGTAATTACTGAGAGCTGGGCTACTTTCCATGATTCATACTTTTAGATATACAGACATTCAAACACTTCATGTTTTTCTCATGAAAAGCCTTATTCTTTCAGATTGTTTTCTTCATGCTGAATTCCCCCTTCCATCCCTCCCAGCCCAACAATTATGCCAAATTCTGTGCACTTTAAACTGAGCAACACTTCAGTAATTAATCCTAAAATGCAAGCGTGAGACATGCTTCTCATACGCACTTATCAGGAACTTTGTAATGACTGAAGTCCATGATCAATCTGAATTCACCATTTTTTTCCAATCCTAACTGCATACCAAGAGAGTTTATTTATGTAATCTTCAATTGTCTGAAATGAAGCTAAACAGCCCTGAGAGTTACTGTTTTTTTTGCAAGACTACAGCTCCTAGCTCCACTTTGCTCTATACAAAGGCCACTGAAACTTCTGATCAAGTCAGCTATTTTCAGAAGATGCCCTCCCAAATGTTGTACATGTTTGGTGGTAAATCTGTGTACCAGCACAGCTGAAGCAGTCCCTACCTCCAGCAATCCTCATCTCCTTGTAGAAAGAGGGATGGCTGAACAGCTTGAAAATCAGTTCCTGAACTGCTAGACTGCAAGTCAATGCATTCATGAAAGCTACCAACAACTTTATTTTAAACATCTTTATGTATTTGGCTGCAAGCTGTTATGGTTCAGGAGATATTTGCAAACAGCTTGGCAGTCGCAACAACTTCTGCAACAAGGGAGAAACAAAACATTTAAGGTGGAATGCATCACAGTTTTATCTGCTATCAAGTACGTTACTTCCCAGAAAACCTGGAATTCTTCTTGGCTGGTTCTAGTCCCAAGCAGGTATTTTTACTCCAGAGTATGAGCACCTTGTCTCACTTCAGCTAACTCATGTTAAAGTTGAATACATACAGTTCATATAGAAAAAGGGTTATTCTGAAACTGCTATTTGAATGTAATTACTCAAAAAGCACCTCCAAGTATTTCAAAACAAATAGGATAAACCAAGGACATTCTTCCTTACTGCATTCGCAATTAGAATTAAAAATTATACTCTTCAAAGAAGCTAGAAATAGGAATAAAAAACTAAGTATTCTTGGTTAACGGGTAATTACAACAGTTTTAAGCATATTGAAAAAAAAAAGATCTTCCTCCGAAACTAGTAAGTATTCAAAATTTTTCTTTCGATTTCTAAATGCTCAAAAAATCAGTTCCAAATATTACACCATTACTTGCTAGGAAGTAGCTCAACTTAAACAAAAGCAACATATGTTCCTCAAAAAGGGAAAATTTTACTGAATAAAAATGCAAATATGCATTTTAGCAGCCTTGAATTTATTAATCTGATAGGTTTAATTTCCATTTTCCTGCATCAGCTTTATTTATAAAGTGTCGTGCCCTATAAATATGCTGTTATTTTCTATAGTCAAGCACCCTCTTAACAAATCTTCTCATTAATATGTAAATTTAAAGTCAATCGGTCTTCTCCCTGACAGCGCCATGAATTCCTAGTGCACTGTATAATCGGCTTTGACTTGGCATCCACTATTTATCATCAAATATGTCAGTTAGAAAAATTATGGAAAATGCACTGCAATTGATATGACTGCAATCTACTTTGTCAACACTTAATTGTTCCTCAAATCATACATTTACATATAAACAGCCTAAATACTGATCCATAATGATGCAAATAAACTAAATTAAAAATCTCTTCTACTGCACAAGATGGCCTGTTGTATGATGAGTTCATTTAAGAATGTATTGACAAAGGCATGCATTTCAACTAGCACCACAAAAAAAATGTGCTAATTAAATTGCTGAGTAGGTAGACAAACTAAATTTTACATTGAAGATCTTGAAAGTGAAAACAAAGTGTTATTAATTCTATACTACTGATGACTAATTTTAGGTTGACACAGGCAGTATTGTCACACAAACCTTTTACATTCCCAGAGCAGAAGCCACAGCAGCAACTGTCATCCATCCAGTTTCAGCGAAAAAAGAACATTAGAGTCTTAAAGAAACCAAATCCTATCAAGACCTCCAACCTCTCAGTCCAAGACAAGAGGTCATCCTCCCCTTCAACTTTCTTTTTGTCCAATTACAGACCAAAACTGGCTGAAACACATTGTGGAACTGCAGCTTTAGGTAAAGCAGATTATCAATTTTGATTCTTTCCAAATGTCAGAAAGAAGAATGCAAGTTGCCTTCTTCCAAAAAACAACATGTAATAAACACTGGCTTAAGGACATTAGGAAAACATGTAACTTAAATGTCTCATTATCTAAAAGTACTTTCCTTATTTTAAACAATTTTCTGGGAAGATGTGTTCTTATAAACAATTTAATTTTCATCAGAAATCAAAAAGGGTGTTTCAGAATCCAACTGGTAGTGCAGAAACATGATTCTACTTCAGACATTTTTCCTATATTCAATATAATCCCTGCTTTTTAAAGGAGTGCATATAATCATAAACTAAATCAGATTGAACTTAACTGTTCATCTAAATATATCTCCTTTTAATTATTTGCACACAATAAATTACACATCTATTAATTATAAATATATTAACACAGAATGGCACTGCATTTCAGTCTTGATTCCCAGGCAAAGGATATTAAAAGACAGTTAAAAAGAACTCAGTGATAGAATGATAGCTGGTGTCATTCCCTATTCCAATGCTGAAAAAGAAATCTTTAAAAAATTGTTAATGTGCTAATTACAAATGACAAAAATCTGCACTAAAAAGTACAGCTTTAAACATGAATGGGTTTCAAATTAAATGGTAAAACTTAACACTAGTAACATCCCCAAGCCTTTAATAAATGCAAGCAACCAGAGCTGTGGAGCAATTTTACACAGTTCTTTCCAGAAGTATCGTGTCTTTTAATTTAAATTGTTATTCAGACTTAGACCTGCATTAAAACACTGTTAATAGCATTAATTCCTTGAGCTGTGCCTTTTTTTACTGTAAGAAATGACAGAACTTGTGTTTTGATTACCTCTTTTTATAAATTTTAAAGAATATTTACTCTTTATAATATAAAGTAATATAAAGAGTATTATATTTACACAATATAAATGAAAATAACCACATCATTTTTTACATTTCACATTTCAAATACATATGTTGAAGCCTTCACACAGTGCCTCAGCACATTAGCAAAGCCTAAACAAGTAATGTAATGCTTGTCCTGCAGTGATACTGAGGATCTACAATATAAGTAGAGTCTACCCAGTTCAGGACAGAATGGCAAATGTTTCTAGTTTTGACTCATGCAAAATTGTCTAAAGCAAAAAGCAACATGGCTCAAAGACCACAGAAAAAGGAGTCTCTCTGCTGGCCATAGAATGTGCCATGGGTAAACAAGAAAAGGTTATGCCCTGGAAGGAGAATTCTCAGGCTCTGAAGAAGGGTAGATGCCTTGTGTTACTGAAGTCTTAGCGAGCTAAGACTTGCGTATTTGATCTCTATTTTTACTAAAGTCTCCATAGAAAAGCATCTTAAAAGACTAAGTAAATCCAACAATGGAAACAATTCAGAATGCAAACTCACAACAGTAATTTAAGAAGTCACAAACTTACCTTCCATGGACTTACAAACTGTGTACGTGCATATCGAGTTAACATGTGGATTATAACGACTTGACCCCACTCTTCCACATCAACCAGCAAGTTACAGAGCTTTCGGTAGTTCTTGTGAATCAGATCTATTCTATCTGGACACACTTCCTCAAATGCCATCACCACACTCCCAGCTACCAGCTAGGAAACAAAATATAAACCAGAAGGTAAGTATTAGGTCTATAGTTTGACCACAAGTAAGAACCAGAATTAATACTAGCAGTTCTCAGCAATTTCAAATTATCTCTATTCAGCAAAAACAAACAAAACAGCAACAACAAAAAATAGGCACATAGAAATGGTATCTTATTTAAAATAGAATTGGGGTAAGATTAGAACAGAAAAAACACTTGCTGTTTCTATTACACACATAAATCTTAGCTCCTAGCCCTGAAGACACAGTGCAACGTAAGCATAATTTTTTTTTTTTACAGATTTAACTCCCAAATAAATTAACAGAGAACTTGCAATTAACTCAGAAGTAATGGGAAACAACAAGAAGTAAAATATATGACAGCAAGATCTTTTAGGATTTTATCAATGCTGGCCTAATCAAAGTAAAGAAGAGATGGGGCAAGTTCCCTGGGTATTAGTGGAATTCAAACTTTTCTCTCAATATGGCAAAATTAACTGTCAAAGAAAATTTTATATTTAGAGTTTCATGAATACATTCCCCCCTTCCTCCCCAAAATAAAAGGGCATAAAAATCAGCAACAGAATTGAACTTTTCTCCAAAGAATGCAAAAATAATTTCTGCATGTTGTTCAGCACTTCCTTAACAGTTACACAATTGCAGTAATGCATCATTTACATCCTGCCATGTTCTCATACAATTTTTTGCCTCAATAAGAAATATCTCTTTATTCATATACAAAGAACCTCATGCTATGACTGCGAAATAGCTTTGTTTTCACGAGAAAATTATCAACATTCTAACACCTCAAGGATTACGGAAACCTTCTGCCTGGGTATTTTCTTTTAAAATAATGGGAGGAAACATATATTGGAGTTCCAGTTAAAATTCTGTCAGCAGGTTATTTTAACTGTGAGAAAAAATCAAAAGCTGACCATGCCTTAAAAGGACATGTAATTGTGTGCCTGGGATAAGTGTTCTTTCTCTTCTAATTGTTTTAATTAAGATTTGTTTTGTGTCAGAGTACATGTTAAGTCAAATAACTAAAATGATGATACTTTATAAGAAGCAGCTGATATGTATGCAGTTAGCATGCACGCAGTATAGCCTTCTGGCAGCAAATTAATGTCATATTCTATCTGAGCACTAGGGATCTGCATTTCAACCTCTATAATTTCCCCAATGACTTAAAGTAAGCAATTAAATAGAAGTGCAGTTTATTGAAATGGTACTTTTTGAGAAATATTAAATACAATGATATTCATATGTTACATTTTTCTCCCTGTATTTGGCTGACATGTGGTTTATTAGTATGCGCTCAACATTACAATTGAAAGAAAACAGCTCAGAATATAGTCTTGCTATTATGCTAAACAAGTCTCAGGCTCTGTGGGGATTTTATGAATTACCAATAAGAATAAACGTGAAGTTGCATTTATTGTCTCCAGCCTCATCCACATACTGGTACCTGCTGGTCCCAACAAGAATGCAACTCATTCCAGGGAGAAAAATCTGATTATTTGATAGAGCTAAATACACTTTACATCTAAAATAATTTGCTGTATCACAAAAACAAAAGCTCTTTTTTTATCTGTTGTTGTACTAAACTTCCTTCTTAATAATGTGCTGCAGCAGTAATCTATCTGTAATTAAAAACTGCAGCGAGTTGATGCTGAGGTGGGTGTTCAAAACTCAGCAGACGGCAGTGGTTAATCCCAGCCAAACCACTATCTGTCCTGAGCAGGTATTCATTTAGGCCGCAGAAGCTGAGAAGCTTTCCCACTGGAAAAGTGCCAAGTCCCTTATCAGGATGCAGAACTCTGAACTGCAGTTAAAAGTTAGCTTGCAGAGGACAATATGGTAGACCTGAAGTTTTAGAAGAAAGAGGTAATACTTCAAGACTACACAGAGAGACATTTTATAGGTCACTGTTTCATCTTGGAGACAAGAGAGATTGACACACAGATCAGCTTATGACTATGGGAATAGCCACAGTCCAATGGTTAAAAATACCCTTTTAGGCGCATAGGTGAAGGTTGACGCAGATTTCCAACAGTAATTCTAGAGTGAGTACCCTTGTCTCGCTCTTGTCTTTTACTACCAGTAGTTCAGTACACACATTTCGCTGTATTTCTCTTTCATTTGGGTATGATTTAGTTTGAAAGCTGGCATAAAATACATGTAACACTAACTCTGATCATTTAAAACTGAGAATATATCCTATAAACACTGCTGGCTTTTTTAAAAGCTCAGTTACTATGAATAAAACACATCAACTTAATACAAAGAAAGAGTCAAAGTGGAATACAGGAATTCTAAATAATTACTTATTTCAAATTACATCCGTCACCTACTCAAGCTTACAATGAGAATGCTGTCACCTGTGAACACTTAAAAGACATTAGTAAAAAAATTGAACATATGCTATGAAATGCAAGAGGTGCACTGGATAAACAAGCATTTTATTCCTGTGGCAAGTCCCTAGATTTACAAGTTAATACAGGAATTGCCTTTCATCATGACACTATTAATATCATGCCTCTCTCCCCATTACTGTATTTTCTAAAATTAAGATTTTCATTTGAAAGTGGAAAAAAAAAAAGTAAGAATGTGACAGACTGAAAATGCATTGGTAACAAGAGGATTTCTCTGAGAAAATCTCCTAATGCTTTCTTAATAATAGATTATTTTCCAGTCGACACTGTTTCCCCTATAGTATGATCCTACTATATATCTACACATCCAGTGGAACAGCTAATAATCTTTGTTTATTAAATGCTCAACATTCCATAAAAGCATTTAAAATTATAACAAAATGATTCAATCAGAATATAAAACCAAAAAATATCGGTTTCTAAAAAACAGTCAGTTAATTTCCATCTCACTGTGTCAATAGTAGCTTTTTGTATAAGGAGAATATATAAATCACTCCAACAAAACTAGCAATGAGCTCATCAAATTCAAATGCTGCTTTCCATTTATGTATTTTTTATATTAAAGCAATAAACATGGTTCATTTGTCTTCCACTAGGTGCCACATTTTTCTGTGCTGTTGCTATGAACTTCAGCCATTAGCTGTGCTCCAAGGTAAACTATATGAACCATCAACAAAAGTGACACCCAATCTATGGAGTTCATATTTTCTCCAGATTATCTATGCTAGTTGACAAGCTGGTAATGAAAAAAATCACACTAAGCAAATGGTTCCTCTAATAACAATAAATTTCCTATAAAATTATGAAGGGTACAAAACGTTTCCTTGCATCTATTTTGTCATGAATTCTAATTAACGCTGCAAAAACCTGAGAGTGCTGGGTCATCACAAGAAGTGCATTGAGGTTTGATTGATAATACAGTGAAAGTTGGCCCATGCTGCCAAGATTCTTCTCTCTTAAATTAATGGCCACCCCACCTGCCCTAATCATACAGCCCAAATGATATTCCCCTTCTCATTTCAATTTTCTGGAGGCAAAGAAAGTGGAAAAGATCAGTCATTTATCTTCTAATAGCTGGATAATAGATCTATCACAACAAAACATCTGCACAAACTCAGTAATTTTTTTCCACAAAAGTGAAGCGTTTACCAAGATCAAATCAATAAGTTAAGAAAACATTGTCTTACCCACACATTCGGTTTTTAACTGAAATATTACATTATTAACTGAAGAATACTGTTGAAGAGTGCCAGCTTTCTTTCCCCTTATGCCCAAACATATTGCTTTAGAGTAAAAGAGTAAGATCTTCATCGCCAAGCCATCATCAATTCATAGGATGATTTTTTAATCAAAGGAATGTCACTGAGAAAGAATCTGCACTTCATCTAGTAGCCATGCAGTCTGCAAAAGAAATCTCTATACTCACATATTTGCATAAGGTCTTTTCACTCCCAAAAGAGACTTAATACTAAGTTGGACGTTATTATTAATAGTAAATTCTCACACCAGAACAGAGTAATAAATTCATTGTAACAGAGATATGTACCCAAACAAAATACAATCTGATCAAAGCCACAGATGTAAATCAGCAATGAATTTTGGCATTTTTAATATACCCATCATCCATACAACTATGTCCCAACTACATTCTCCCTTTCCTTTACAGATGTAGCTTTTGAAATATTTTGGGATTCTTTAATTTGGACTGCAGAATGTAAGTCACAAGTTCTTTTTTCTTTACAGGTTTGAGTAACAGGCATGATTCCTTTTCAATGCCAACATGGATTTTACTTTTCTTTTACCTTCTCTAACTCAGATATAATTAATGAAACTTTCATTATTGTTTACACAGCATTGTAAAATACACAGGCTGCTAACTACAGTCCTTTACAGTATCTTTTTCTTCCAAAGAAACATAGGCAACAAATCTTGCCTTCAACCTTATGCGTCAAAGCTAGGTTATCACTGAGTAGAAAAAACAGAATTAGAGTGACGCAATACAGAATCGACTAAAAAGAAAAGGGAACTGGTTTGCTCTAAAACACTCAATTATACTTTCACACATGACTAGCCATATTACTTTCAGAGAAAAGAATTTTAGATTAGAATACAAGCATGCTTTTATCTTTGCTTCTACATGAAATTACATCAGCTGTTCAACTATCTAGAATTACCAGAAAAACAAAAGGAGCAGGTATTCATGCTCTTGGACCTGCTTATCAAAATGTGAGGTACTTGTAAAGCAAGAGTAAAAACTTAACTAGGAGTTTATAAGCCTGAATAATAAAAATACTTGTAAACATTTTATCTGTTTAAAATTTAAATACATTTGCACAAAATCACAGATTTGTCAATAGACTCTAATTCCTAGTTAGCTACCCTTGAGGGTATGTTAACAATGGCTTGCACTTGAAAATTTTGCATTTTAGATTAACTGAGAGCTTGCATTTTAATTGAACCTTTGTGTTAAGACACTCAAGGAGTAGAGTGATTTTTCTTTTATCTCACCAGAAATTTTAATGAAGTGCTGGGTTAAGGTTAGATCTCATCTCATTTTAAGTTCTGCTTACCTCAGCTTTTATTAAAATTTACTACTGATTGAGACCTAAAAAAATAGACACATCCTATACTGCCTGAAAAAGGGCTTAATTTTATTATAGCAAAATTTCCATCCTGATAATTTCTTGCTTAATTTTACTTCAAATGTAAAATTACTCTGGCTAATTGAAATACATTTTGTCTTTTCTGTGCAACAAAAACTGCATTAATAACACAAAACTGCATGTTCTCTCCGAAAAACCTTCCAGGTTTACAGAAATTTAGAGGTATCTATATTTATTACCTATTCTATCTCTAACATAGAGATAATGCCTGGAAGTTTCAAAAATCGTGCCTGAGGTCAAAAAGCTACAGCAAATAAACAGATTTTGAGTAAAAGTTTACTTGTCATCAAAGTGCAGTCTCAAATATCACCCAAATAATATCAGACTGTTATATACATAGTTAATGTTTCTAATTACATTCTCCCTCCAAACATGTCTAAATCAAGTGGGTGTTTAAAAAAAAAAATCAAATGGATTAAAAAGAAAATATACAAAAAAATTTTAGAAATTTATCAAAATAATCAGTAATCAATCAATAGTGGATTTTCTCATATACAGGGGTTAACACACAACATATTATAGCATGTTAGAGAATTAACAGCCCTTAAGTACATAGAAATGCCAAAAGTAACCTGACATTTCCACCAAGTGAAAAAAAAAAAATGGAAAACCATTGATATTTAACTAAGTCACTAGGATTGGCCCACGCTGGTAAAAACACTATTTAATAAACAAACTGATTTGCTGACATTAGATTAAACCCAGCAGGAGGTGACAACTAATGTTAATGTAAAGGAACAGCTGCTATGCATTTAAGGAGAAGGAATCCAAAGATCAGTTTTGAGTAAACATTTGTGGTTCTAGTTCCACATTGTCACCCTACAAATTTCGGGTACCTTGACTGTCAAACAGGCAATAGAAGCCTCAAAAAGCTGAGACCATTAATCAAATACAGGCACTTCATAAGTCTATGACCAAAAGCTATTATTTTATAGTTTGGTCCTATTTGTAGAATTCCTATGGCAGCAAATGGACTTAATTTTCTTCAGCAAGACTGCAAAATACTTTCTAAAATTGTCTGTCTTTTTTATGTATGTTGAAGGAGCTTTCTCTTTTAGGTTAAGTGTATGAAGTGCAGCTTCCCTTAAAGAATTCAAATGAGGAATCAAATTAACACAAATTTCCCCAGGATGCAGCTACATTAAGACCTATAAAGTTGCCAGTCTAAGGCTATATGTACACATCTGTACTTAAGGACCACCATCTATAAGCAGCTGCATCTCCTCCAATTTTAAAGGCTGAAACTAGCTACAAATGGCACTCTTGATTTCCCCACTGTGAGCAAATTGCTGTTTTCCAATTAGGGCAAAGAATAAGCTTATTCAGATTGGAGTTACCTGCTAACGAAACACTTGTGCACTATGCACGTTTTGTTAGTAAGTAAATGTGGAGGCTTTCTGGGAACATTCAGTGGTACGTGACAAAAGATAACTACTTAAGATAAAGCTTTGCCATGCTAGACTAGTCCTTCCAAAGCTATGAAAGATTAAAGAGAGACTGATCCATTTTAGACCACAACAAGCTGTACAGTCTGGGGTGAAAGAGCACACTTAGTTTGATGCAGAGAGTCTTAGAGAGAGATCTGTATGCTTTCTTTTTGAAATAATTACTCTTCGTATTACTTCTTAAAAGAGTAAGACTTCTGAAGCAGAGATGTCAGCCCAGAGTGGAATCAGGTCTTGCTACGGAACAGAGGGAGCAAAAAGTTGTTAACCATTTATGTCTCCAAATAAATCCAGAAGACCTGAGTCTAATGTATAATTTTTAGCTACTGCTTCAGCTGGTATCTTCATAAATATGGTGTCTATATTTATCTTCATAAATACCGTGTCACAGAGGCACCAAAACTGTACTAGGTGTACAAAAGCATGTACTAGGGAAGGACCCCATTATCTCCTTAAAAGTAATTCCAAATGCCAAGGAGATAGAAGATCCTAAACCTACCCTATAATTTTTTGTTGAAGCAAATGTGTAAATGACTAAGTGTGGGATAACCATTTACCGTATGGAATGAGATCGAGGAAACAGAGTAAAAACTCAGGGATTTCACCTTTTTTTTTGTACTTATTTAGCCCTTTATTCCTCCACAAGTATTAACAACCTAATCGCACATTCACAGACTGCATGTATACCATGAGCATGAACCACAAAAAAAAAAAAATAGGAAGAACCATTGCAGGTGCAACTTCACACAAGCTCAAAGGCCTCTGTCAAGTCAGGAGACCTAAGTAACTGATTTACTGCCTGCTGAGACATTAAGCCCTAACACACCTCTTTCAGCAACCCTTCAGTGGAAGTTGCAGGATGTCTTTTAGAGAACAGAACCTTTTATGCTGTGAATACCTTGACGGTGCTAGAACAATGCCGGATACAGTTGTATGTGTTACAAAAACACTTGGCAAACAGGAGATGAAGCAACACACTATCTGGTACCAATTAATACTTCCACTTAGTCAAAAAGGATTACATTCTTTAAATCAGTGACCTGAACAAGAAGAACAAGAGAATGCTTTAATTTACATATCTGGTTTCTCTTTGAAATCTAACTTTGATTCTTTGGTCAATGACCTTTCTAGGTACAAGTGGGAAACTTCCTTACAAAATAAAACAAAATAAAGTGTGTGATCATTGTGAGACATCCAGGAGTTCATATGGAAAACCTGTAGCTATATAGGGCAGGTAAAATACAAAAGGAGTGTTAAATTTACAGAAATTATGCCAGACCATCTCTTATTTACCAGACTGGAAGCGGAGATACTGGCAAGAACAAACAACTGCAGGCGCAATATAATTTTTTAATAATTTTACACACTACAAGATAGATGGATGTCAATAGGCACACTGTGCATCATACACAAGTAATTTATTCTTAAAGTACTACAAACAAATTGAAATTACTAAACTAATTTCCCAATGAAAAAATGCATATGAAAATTTAAGCACTTGCACACTGATTCATATTACTATATAACTTTGATTTTCAAAATAAAGTTTGAAGAAGCATAAATAGAACAGGCAAACAAAAACATTAATTAATTAACATTAATTAACATTAAATAACATTAGTTAACATTAATAAAAATAATTAATTTATGATGCAAGTAAAATTACATCTTATAAAAGGATGGTCACTATTACAGTAATACTATAAATGCATAAATACACAATGATATTCCCATCTAAAAACATACCAAACCACACTGGGAAGGATTAGGGAAGCATATTACTTACTGATGAATGACAGTCTCTCTACTCTTTAAAAAGATACACATGTGTCACCAAAACTGTTTCTTACCGTACTTCTATCCTTCAAAAGCTTTTCTATCACTTCAATCAACATTTCCTTTTGCTCTGGGTCAAGACTAGAAGGAAAAATGAAATTATTTTAACTAATTTCATCAGACATATCTAAAATTGAAGCACATTTGGTTTTTTGACCTTTAGACAAAAACTGAGTACAAAGAACATTAAAGAAACCACTTCAAGAAAAATCAAGTATTTCAAAGAACTCAGTGGAAAAGAACTTGACCAAAAATAAGTTAGAAGTATAAAATTAAATTATAAGTCTTATTTTATCTTATCTTTTATGTGTGTTCTATAGGAAACTATAAAACTCATTAAACTCATTAAAAAGTTAAGATCTAAGAAACACTAAGACAGGCCAACCAACATAACGGAAAACTTGAACTTCAGATGTTCAGTGACAAAGTTCTCACTGCTTTTGCAGAAATGAATTTCAGTATGAATATAATTCAGCAGTGAATGAACATCAGGACAAAGAAGAATGATACTTTTATTATCTAATTATCAACACAGAGCTTCAAGTAAGACACTTCAACCACTTTTAAGTTAACCACTAATTTTAGACAGAAGTACTGGAACAGAAACATGTGGACATTGTATTCAAGTGTACTTATACAAAGCTAGTGTGCAAGCTAATGAAAAATAGACTGCTTGAAGTTCTACATAAATAGCAAAAGCAGAGGAACAACAAAAGTTGCAAGGAACAACCTTTGTAGTATCTTTTCATGTTACAAGAGCAGAGAAAAATTTGCCAGAAGTATCCACTATTGTCAAACTTGCTTCTTAGGCAAGTAAGGATCAACTTTTCATTCCAGCTGCTTCCTCCTCCTGGATCTATATAGCATAGAAGAATTTAAAGCCAAGTCAGAAGAAAATAGAAAGTTGAGTACTTCATGGTCTTTATCCATAGAGATGTGTAGTTCTATGCCTTTGAAAGGTCATTTCAACATGGATACAATGACAAATAAGTGAGAGACTATTTAGTCATTACTGCATACTTCAGCTTTAATGCTGAGTGATGGACTGTCTTAATGCACTGTATATCCTTCCATGTACAGATTCACACTGATTATCTAGCTGAGTACTACTTCACTAAGGCTCTAATACCTAGCAATACTAGAACATGTAAAATGGGTAACAAAACTTTGTTAGAAGCAACTATCATCATAACCAAAGCAACAATACATTGTTCCATAAGTACTTTCATGATCATCTTTCACATGTAAAAATGTCCGAAATCTTTTCTATTTGATATGTAAGCTTCCTGCTGTTAGGATTAATTGAACTACTAATAAACAAGCTCTTCTAGGGCAGACATCCAGCCAAACACGATGACACTAAATACGAGGAAGACTGGAGTATTGAACCTGCATCCAGAACCCTGACTTGAACAGACAGAAATAGAACTATCAAACAGGCAGAGAAGCTGGGAAAACCAAAAAAGCAAATGGAGCGTACAGACGTATTAGAATAAACTATTGCTACTGCTTACTCAAATGGTTGCAGAAATGGAGTAGCTAGATGTAGGTGAGTATATTAACTGTTGAGTGATCTTTACATCAAAAATACATCCCCTTCAGGATTCTGATTCTGACCAACTTAAAAATTAGTCTGAAATTACTTACTTTCTGCAGTAAGCCAATAGTCAGCCTTGCTGCCAGTGTATGATCAGTATTGCTGAATTGTCTAGCTACTAGTCATGAACCTTTTTTAACATCTGTCAAGACAGTCTGTTAACTACTACCTACTCTTACTTGCAGGCAAGCCAACTGGGTCTGCCTGTGGACAGGTGAATTTGATAGCCTCTTCACCAGTTTCCAATATTGCTGCTTTTTCCAGTGACCAAGAAAATTATACTCCCCTTGGTTCCATGGTTAACCATCATAATCAGATACAGCATTTGTACAAGTAAGTTTTAAAAATGTGAAAATAAAAGTTCACATGCTTTTTATAAACAGCTCCCCAGTCCTACTACTAAAGATACAATTTTAGCCCCAACTCGACTCAGAAGTAATCATGAATCTTACTCTACTCCAGGTAAGGAGGAATTTCCAGCTACAGCAGTTTGAAATCTTGCATTATGATACCTACCTATGCTTGAATGAAGTGAAAACTTGTGAAGGATGTCCAGGCCCTCTAAACCCTTAACGAAACCTTTAAAGAACATTAGCTTCACTAGTTTTCCTCTGTTATGGAAGCTACATGTCCATTTTACTACCACTAGGAACTCATGGAAAGTAGAAGGAGGTAAGGCAAGTTTCTCCAGATTCTGCTACTGTGTTTTTTATCATTTGCTCTAACTTTTACTCTTAAAAGTGTCTATTTTATTTGCAAGGATGACTTCCATATGTTGCCACTGACATCATATAAGCATAGAATAACATATGACCCAGAGACAACAAAATATGCAAAGTTATGTTCGGAGATGCAATCACATTTTGAGGTTAAAATGACAGATGAAAGGTCATTTTTAATCATTAGATTTCAGCATTTCCCAGTTTTGCACCAATTACCAATAAACTCTTTAATCTGCTAGCAAAACAAACTTAGCTGTCATGAAGACAAAAAACAGAAGCATCAATTTCGGTAAAAATTCCATGAAATAGCCTGCTGTCCAGATACTACTGTGCCTTGCTGCCACTAACAGACCATTTTCTCCTGCTGAACTCCTCCAAAGAGTTTTGATACTATCAGGAAAAAAAATAGCAAAAAAGGACATTCTATGTATAAAGAATAATTCAGGCCAGAAAGCTTTTGTGTACTGGAACCAATTGCTAAGAACTAAACTACTCATATAGCAGGAAGAGACTTTAAAACCATTCTTTTTTGTTAGGTTACGTGATAAAAGGGCATCACATTACAGCACTCAGCTCAGTTAAAAAAAAAAAAAAAGTTAGGATCACCAGAAGGAAGGAGCCTCTACTCAGGTTTGTCAGAGAGCTGACACGGAAAAGCCATCTGCCTTACAGTCCTGAAATGAATACACCATAAGGCAGAATCTTCAGAGCATCTTTAAGACTTAGGGATATTACTAGTTACAGGGCTAAAACTTGCTATGCAATGCCAGACAGACGTTTTGGGATCATACAAGACTTACTATGGGATGTTTATGGGAGAAATTAAAGGCAGGGAAATGGAGGGATCTAAATGACCTTGGAAGGAACAAAACCAGGAAAATCGAGGGAGAGGTGCACAAAAGAAGCCAGTTGTATGCAAATGCTTTGCTGCTCAGTACACTTATCTATCCATGCTGTGAATCTGATGACTACAGTGGCAGTCTCTATTCTGTGTGCATGTGTGATACACAGGTCTAAGCTGGAGTTTAACCATGGGCTATACAGGCCTGTACCACTGCAGCACCAGCAACCAGAACAAGTACGGATGACTGTGTGTGACTGCCTGAGAATATTAAATCACACTAGGTGGCTTGGGAAGCCAAGCATTAAAGTGGGGCCATAGATCCAGGCTGGACACCTGTGTTTGGGTCTGAGTGCAATAACTGGAGGTCGTGTCTACCAGAGGGCCCAGGGTATCCAGGTCAACTACTGGAGAGACTGTAAGGTTGGGAAGTCTATTGAGATACCCATTCGAGTGTCTCCATCTCTGTTTCTCTCATCACTTCTTCTCCACCTAACACAAAACAAGTGGAAATAAGAATGTAGACAGGCCTCTTACAGCATAGTCATAGCATCTAAAGTCAGATACTGTGGGATTTATAGTGCTCAAGTGAAAGGGCTGGGGATGTGTGCATCTGTCTGAGGGAGTATGTAGTAGAAGTGCAGGAGGTTTCCAAGCATTGTGCATTTGTGTGTGCCATTGACTGGGAGACCGGGGATCAAAAGCCTGTCACTGGAAATACGGAGCATCTGGGATTATTATTGGGGATCCATACTGTACACATCTAGGCATGCTAATAGGTCTGTATACTGATCAGCCAGAATGCAGCAGAGTAAGGCTGCTGGTGCCGGTACTGTCTGCACGACTGCTCAGTTCTGTCTCTGCTGATCTGTATGGATGGCTGCGTGTATGTGTATTGTATATCTGTCTGAGTCTACACGCCCATTAGGAATGCACGCTCAGCCTTGTGACTGGGTGGTTACCTGATTCAGAACCTCCACCAGCTCTCAACTTCCACTTTTTGGTATAGAAAAAATAAAAGTGAAGTAAGTCGTAGAATAAACGCCTAGAGATGTTTTGCAAAGGTACAGGTTCTGTTGACCCCACCTCTAGTACCCGTACCCATGTCTTTATAATAACTCTTCCTCTTCCAAGAAGAGGAAGATCTGAAAGATTTGGACTTGCGCAGATAAAATTTCTAGAAGCTAGCATTCTTTTGTCACATATGGTAAATGGTAAACTACCTTCAGGTAAATGCCTCAGGATGAAAGATACAGATTTGAAACAGAGAAATCTTAGATTCTGAGAATACCCATCAAAACAGTTGTTACATAGATGAAAATAACTAGTATATTTAAAAAAAAGAAAAAGATAGTGCATGAGTCTCTTTTTGTACCTCTTTATAATTATCCTGTCAGTCTGGCAAGCAAGAGAATTGCTTCAATTACAACCAAACCAGCTGAGTGACAGGATGTCTACACACCCTACACTTTTCAAGAAATGGATCTGAGACATGCCAAACTCACAGTAGTCCTTATAAAAGTAGCCCACAACTATCATAAAATTGTTTTTCAGTAATTGCCAGGATGACTTACCTGTACAGTTTTTGGATTGCATGGGCTGCGTTCTTTCTCACGTAAGGTGATAAATCAGAAGACGCTTCCTTAATAGCAAGCATCATAATAGGAACAATAATTGGGACACGTATACTGGATAAAACTCTTAAAGCACTTGCACGGATTAACTGATTAGGATCCTAAAGAACAGGAGTGAAGGGGAGAAATAAAATAAGATAGTGCAGAAACAAATCATTAAATTCACTGCTGTGTTTACACTAATTAGTGAGGACACATTAAAACATGTAAACCTTACTAAGTCAAACTTGCAAGTGAAGGCCATGCTAATAAGAAATATGCCACACTTCACACGAAAAAGTTTCCAAAACAAAAAAAAAAGTAAAATAAATTAAGAAAGAGAACGTTACACAGTATGAAAATCTGAAAACTTTACAAAGGAAAACATTAACATATTGTACATTCCAAAACAATATATGGTAATTATGGATAAAAAATACTAATATTCTATTTAATAATCTGAAACATTTGCTGCAGTCCAAGTGGAATTCAGATATTCTGAAAGACACACAAGGCTCAATTTTATTACTTATATTTAAGAAATGTCAAATGAAAATGTTGTTCTCAGTTGTGACATTCCCACTCAAGTTCTTGACAACAAATCCATTTCATACTTTACTGCAAGACATAAACTGAAGCCAGTAACAAAAACAATTTTAAAGAATATGTCAAAATATGAAGCTAAATGTTTTAAGACTTTTTTCTGTTTCTTATCCTCTCTTCTTTTGCCCCAGTTTTTGGTCATTTTTACAACACTAGTGTTAGCTTGTAGATCCAACACATCTGTATTTGGATGAACTGTTATATAAACTATCCATTAATCATGGGCTTGAAATACGAGAGAAAAATATTGCTTAATCAAGTACCAAATTCTGAAATCTAGCGAAGTGAAATTGCGGCATCATTAATTCATTGTACTGTACAGTGTCTTGCCAGAACGTAACCCCCCAAAAACCATTTCTCCCAAGGACTGAGAGCTGGTAACACATATCTTCAGACGGGTATTACCTAATTATCAATTCATCTAAGATCTCAAAATTTCTTCATCTTAGGAGTTTCTAAGTACTAAGTACCTGGATGGTGAAAGCCCTTTATTTGACTGTTTTTGGAAAAATATCTTGTTTCTATCAGAGTTTGTACAGCTCGTCTTGCAGTCACTTAAGTTTAAAATAAAAAGTCCTTTCCACAGAGGAGGTAAAAAAAAAGCCAAACTTCCACACATAAAGCTGAATTGTAATAATCAGAAATCGAGAAACAAAACATCACAAGAAATGAACAGACACCTATCTCTCATAGTAGGCTTAGTAATTTCTTTAGTTGCTAACAATCTCCACTAGCTTGGTGTCTACTCCCTTGCCACATCACCAGTTCTTTTTTTTGCTACTCAGACACATTATCACTCTTTTTTTTCTCATTACCCACAGATTTTAAAAGAGTTATGCCATCAGAAGTGCTCACTGTATACATATATCGCGAAAAACACTGGATACAAAGTCATCTGAATTCTAGCTTTTCATGGCAGTCAGAGGTAGTAAAGGTAGTACATATGACATTGAGATGAAAGTTCAAGGGAAGGGGGCAGAAAACCCCTCTAGTCGTTGTGGGATCCTCCTACAGTTCCACAACTGGTGCTCCGATTGCAACGTTTTCCAACAAGATGCAAGGTGTGGGTTAAGTGATATAACAGAAATGAGCCTAGAGTACAAGAAGGGTACAAGAAAAACCCAATCTTCTCTTATTATAAAAACTGGCCCAATTTCAGAACAAAGAGTTAATAAATCTTTCTTCCCTCCACAGTCACACTTCGAAGGCAATCCTAAACTTTGCTGTCTAATCCCATTTCTCATTGTTATCTCACTTGAAACAAAAGAGTACAAAATACTATTTTTACAGTGGTTTTAATGAAAAAGTACCACGTGCAAGACAGTGAATATTTTAATTTACTACTGTTTACTATTTTAATTTACTACTGTCTTTAATGTACTACTGTCTTCCTTATGTTTCAATTCTCTGTTGTACACAAAGCTCTTTCTTTTACATAAACTAAAAGGAGCATAGGTGGTTCATGGTAATAACAGGGTCTTTTTTCCATATACACAAGTTATGTCGGAACGAGAAAAGTCATTCCATTTTGCATGTGGATTTGAAAGCACCATTCTGCTGGTTTTCCTTAGAGAAGTAATTTTATTTCTTTCAGGCTTACTTAGCTGCTTGATAAGGTTTAAGATAGCACAGAAAAACTTGGTCAATCACATAACTTGAAACTACTTTATCAGACGTAGATGTTCACATGCTTTAGTTTACCATACTGCATTTACACAGATAATTTTATTTTTGTGCTACCAGCTCAGAATTCTCTATAAAATATTATTTAGTAGTCACTCACTTTTAAAGCACGCTGGAAAGTACTGATGGACAATAATGCTAGATCCTGCTGCTCCTCTGCATAGCGCATCAGATAAACATACACAAGCTTTTTTATCTGAAAAGAAAAAACACAGTGAATACCACTATGAGAAAGTTTTAGAATTCTATAAAACTAACTCCTAGGTTTCACATTTTTATCAACATTTTCTTCATTGAAGAAAAAGCTAATAGATCCCTGGAGCACTCACGTGCTTCTCCAATGTTTTGCGAAACACCTGAGGTGCTGCAATGCTACCTAATTAATGAAACAGACAAATGAAGGCTAATAACACAAAGTATTGCTTTATATTGTTAACTTGCAAATTAAGACTTGAATAATCTAAGACAGTGACATGGGGAAACTGATCACTTGAGCACACATTTTTTTTCTTATAGAAAACAGGTTAAACTGCAATAGCCAAGAATTTCAACAAGTCCATTTTATTTTACTCTGAAACTCAAAATCAATTACTGTAACACATTTAAAAGTGAATATAACTTGTAGCTGAAGTGTGGTAACTTAGACTGTTCAAATCTGATTAAAAGAGCACTTGTCTTGGATGAAAACAAAAGATGTTAGATTCACCTTTGCATGACTACAAGCATTCAAAAGATGCAATATATAAGCATACCACAAAGGATGCAATGTCCAAAGATTAAGAAAACCTCAGTATGATTTTGGGAAGGAGGGTATTCAATTTAGTTCACTTTACCCCCTCATGACCACTACATATCCAGGAAGCAGTGAAAACAGTTTTTTACATTTGAGTAGTAAACTGACTGTTGGGGTTTATAATGGAAAATTCTGAAAGACCCTCAACTACAGCTGTGCTAATAATTACTGTCACTATCAGAAGATCTATCTTTGTGCCAATTCTGGCAAAAAACCATAATATTAAATCACAGAAGGTTACACCATACTAGATTATTTTTTGTTCAGCTATAGAGAAGTAGCAATCAACATTGACCACAAGAGGCCTATGCACTGAATGACTGCAGGTGTGCGAAGAAAGCCTCCTTTCCTTGAAACCACTCTGTGACTAGAAATGGAAGCACTCAGAGCTTCGTGACTACACTATTCTTTTACCATTTACCTTCATTCAATGTTAAAATGCTCTGTTCTATAAAGCTAATCATAACAGGGGCACATTAGGCTTGAGGAACACAGGCAGATTTGTTTAATTAATTTATCAATATAAGCACATCAAAATCCATGAATTATTGATGAAGACTTATTTTTGTTCTATATCACCAATTGTTTATTAGGTCACTTTTTGTATCCTTACCATCCATGACGATGCACATAATCAGGCTAAGGTCAGCATGTACTTACCAAAAAAATAAAAATCATAAGGCACTTCTGTAAACAGTAAGATGCCCTTTGCTTCTCTTCAAATAAATTAACGTTATACCACTTCTTCATCTCCATTTTTCTGCATCAGGGCATTCAGCCCTGATTTTAAAAAAAAATACAGCAGCCATTTCTGGGCAGGAAATTCACACGGATACAAAGTCACAGATTCACAGAATATTCTGAGTTGAAAGGGACCACAAGTATCACAGAGTCCAACTCTTATACAGATGGCCCATACAGGGATGGAACTCACAACTTTGGTGTTATTAGCACCATGCACTAACCAACTGAGCTATTCTCATGCTTACTCAGATAAATCGATGTATTTTATGCTCCTACACTGCAGTAATTTGTACAGACAGATTTGGGTAAGAATTCTTATAATAGAGAAAAATTTGGCAGAACATTTTCAGGAAACAGGATCAATGTACTAAGAATCGGACAATCTAGTAATTTCCCATAATTTCAAAAGCATCCTAAAATATGGACCATGATAAAGGTTCCTGAGACAGAAAAGGTCTAACTAGATGGCTGTAAGTATACCTATGCTATGACCTAAACTTGTCATCTAACTCAAATTGATAAAGAAATTCGTCAGATGGCTTTACTGAATGCCATGATCTCTTCTCAGTCTAACACTCTCTTTCTACCCAAATATGTTAGCACTGAGTGGTGGAAAAATGAGTAATCAGGAAAGTTTAACTACAGCACAGAAAATGACATGTGAATTCACATAACTGTCTATTTGTTCTAAAGTAGGAGGAAAGGGCCATAAAACATAGTGGAAGGCTTCTGCTAATTAATGTTATGTGCTAAGACCTCATCTTCACACCCACAAAGGAGCACAAAGAGACAAGAGGGATGGAGGGATGTGTGCACACAGCACTCTGCTCTAGCTTCTCCCAAACCCATGACAGGAACCATCAGCTCAGAGATGCAGAGAGAAACACACTAATAGTGAGGAAAACAAATTTAGGACTCATAGAAAGGATGCACCATCACACTACTCCCAGAACAATCTCAGGGGAACCTCAGCTCCTATGCCCAGGTGTTAAAATCACCAAGAGTCAACAAACAACAGAGCACCTTTCAGACTGAAGATCTTTTATGTGTACAGATATGAGACACAGATAAAAAGTATTTTAGACAAGACAGGGGATGTTTTGGGGAAGAACTGAAGTGAAGGAGAAGCAAGGGAAATCTATATGATCTGGAGAGGATTAAGCCAGGAAAAAACAGAGAGATAAGATGGCTGGGCATACCTAAACAATTTAATAGTTGGAACATCTATCCTTCTGTTCCCAGCACGTGAATAGTACAATCTGTTGCACTGACTTGTTAAATTTCATTTTGAATTGTTTTCCTTAGTGAGGTACTCTTTATTCAGCATGAAGATGCATTTATGTACCTGCAACTACAGTCAGGCCACAGGCTGGAGGGCTGCTGTGTCAATGGGCACAAGCAACTAGAGAGACCAGGAGGGGATTAAAGTATGACTCCAGCAACTGGAATGGGACATCAAGCCATAGGGATCTCTAAGTCCAAGGTGGGCAGCATCTGGAAAAAGTGAGGGTCTAGCTGCCAACACCTGGGCTGGGATCACAGGCCAGAAGGTCCATGAGCATGTGTGCAACCAAAGAGACCAGAATACATGAAATCAAGCACAAGCCGATGTGTCTGCACTGCCCATGACTGGACGAGTGGATCAATCTGTACTAGATGACAAGTAGCTGAAGTGGCCTGGGAAGGAAGTAGGTGCAGGTAAGAGCATCTAAGGGGGAGACCACAGGAGGAGCTGGCTATGGCATGGATCAGTGAAGTCTCAGCCAGCTGCCAAGGAAAGACCATGGCCTGTGGTTCTCTAGGAGCAAGAACCATAGGGTTTTATGCACCTCTTCAAGGGCATAACCACAGGGCTTTAGATAGTAGAGCAGCAAGGAAGCTCTGGTCAGATCCAGTTGTATGTGTGCACAGATGTACACACCTGTGTGTCCAAGGGTGAGTCCATGAGGGAGTAGCTATTGAGAAACCAGGAGAGTCCTGGTTTAGAGGCATTCATATGTGTACAGGTGTTTACACCAACAAACAAAAAATGGCTGCAGCCTTAGGGGCTCATATGTTCAGGTGCCAACAAGAGGGGTGACTGAGATCCATGGGCCAAACACTGGGCAGACTGTGTGCATGAATCTTGTACATATACACACATTCCCACTACTAAACCATCTTGAACTGTCAAGCTGCTGGTGCTGTTTGTGTTCACCTGAATATCCTGTGACAAATTATGTGGCTGCCTCTGTACAAACATATTTGTTCTGTATATATATACAGATACAGTGTTTATGTGTACATGTACACAGGGATACAGACTCAGCTTCACTACTGGTTGGGCTTAAAGCTTGGAACTGAGACAGTCTTGCCTCTATCAGACTAGCAGTTTCAGCCCCAACAGTTAAAAGCACTCAAGATGAATAATATTGTTCAAGGCACTCCTCCTTGGTGTAAGGTCTCCGTGTTTAAAACTGGACTTAAGACTACTCATAACTTAGAAACACAAATTAAAGTGAAACAGAATATTTAACTAGTCTGATTTCTCATCCCACATCTTTTCAGTGCCTATTACTAAAAGTACAATTACAATTTCTAAAATTATTTTAATATAGTAAGTTCCTGAAAGACCCTGAATTAGCATCTTTGCACACTTACGCATCCTTGACTTACTAGAGCTCAGTACTTGGCCTTGGCCAAATAAATCCACTCCCTTAAATGAAAAAATCCATAGTTTTCAAAGTAGTAACTAAAAAAGAATAATTTCTTTAGAGCTAAAATTAAGCAAAAACTTGACTATCACTATCCATCCATGTAAATATGGAAGAAAACTGATGTTTTATCCATTATATCACAGCATGTTAGAGTGAGAAAGGAATTTGCTAAAGGCTTTATTACAGGAAATACAATCTTCAGTGCCATAAGCCAGGAAAAAAATAATTTTTCGTTCCTATTAGTAATAAAGGCTGAAGTACGCATTTTCAGAAGAGGACAGAAGAATTGAAGCATGCATTCAATTGACTGCTCTCTTTAAAATCCAAGGCTTCAAACAACTGCTGCCCACATTTTTCAAAAATTATGATCCTGAGCAGTAGGAACTAACTAAAGTCATTGCATGTTCACTCTACTTTCATCAAACTGATGCTTGTTAGGCACCAAGAGGTCTCAAACTATAAACTTACAGATGCTATTTTTATCGAAATCTCATTTGTCAAGTCAACTACAACTCTGACACTTCTGCAGGGAAGCTGTCAGCGTCGTAATGCTAGTGAGCATCAGAGTTACATTTTCTACATACACCCTGTGGTTGTACAACAGTAACCCTGTGGATTTAAACGCATCATCATTTAACACAACCTCAGTTTTTTAGCATCCAGGAAATCTGAACTTTCACTAGTCCAAGATGGATTTTTTTTCTTGCTTTCTTATGAGAAACAAGAAAAAAAGATACAGAAGCAAGCTGCAAAAACACACTTTTTTTTTTTTTACCCAGCTACTACCTTTCAGCTTTGGTCTGCAACAGACTTTTTAAAATACAATGTAGCATAACGCCAAGCTTTGCAAAAGCACACTTCAAATAAACTACAATAATTTTCTCAATTACCACCAAAATGCAAAAACTTTCTAAAATAATTTTTTTAAAATGTAAAGAGTTACTATTCCTCCAAATCACCCAAAAGTTTTCCTTTATTTATACATAAAATTATTATCAAAACATTGTTATTGAAATAAACTCCTAAAAAGTTGTATTAATGATATCAGAGATTTTATGGTTTATGTTGAAGTCTGATACAATTAGATAAAATTTTCATAAACAGAATTTCCATAACAGTATGTTTAACAATTTAGAAGAATACCTCAATGTTTTTACTGGCAACATTCTTCACAACAGCAGGAAACAGCTCAGAAGCATTTTTTCCCTTTGCAATCATCTGAAGAAAAAAGAAGAGACAAATCTTAGTAATGTAACAATACAATTTATTAAAATGTGGTTTGGGTTTTGTTGATTTATTACAGATTTCTATCTCAAGTCTCGTTTCTATGAAACTGAGGATGAAGATGTGGGTTTTTGTTAATTTTTAGACCTTACAGGACTTAATCCACACAACGAAAACTCCTGGGTAGTGGCTGGTTATGAGTTTGCTGGAGTGGAATCGATGAATGAGACTTTAATATATAAGATAGCAAATAATTTTTAATGCTTTAAAAATAACTAAAAGCAAAGACCTTGCTAACCCGAAAAGCCCCGCAGAATTACCTTTTGGGAGATGGAGGGGAAAAAAAAAGGCACCCAACAAAACCCAAGAAAGTATACAAGTTTAGGTTCCCACTCCTTTTCCCTGGAACAACTGTGGTTTGCAACAGAAACAAGGAGAAAAATAAAAAAAAAATCACACTTTAAAAACAAAACAACGTTGTTTTCCATAGCAAGTCAACACAAAAGGCCATGAAGTGTTTATACAGAATAAAAAAGAATATACAAAAGCCACACAGCAAAAGCAAGATCAATCCACCTTTTTTTTTCTGAAAGGAAGTTTTCATGTTTGATCATGAACAAGGCATGTCACAAAAATAAAATTGCCACAATAAATAACATAAACATCAAAACCCCGGTTTAGCTTCAGTTCTTGTACAAACAGCTTAAGAAGGAAGTTATTTGTAGGAAACTGGGTACCTAAGAAGGAATAAAATACTTCAATATACACTATAGCTGCACAGTGTTCTGCTTAGATATAATTCCAGTACAACGTCTGGCAGTACTTTATGTCCAAACTGCAAACCCTGGAATTTCAGGATATGTTACATCAAGTTACAGGGCTGCTGAATACAGACCCAGAGCACTCCCAGCTCTAAGAATCTGTGTGTCTTGCTCAAGGTCAAGATTCAGCCAGCCAAACATTGAGTTCATCACAAAACACAAAATCTCACTAAGCCAATCATAGAATAGTGACCTCTAAAAGTCATCTAGTCCAAACCCTCTGCAGCAAGCAGGAACATCTTCAACATGTTCACAGAACAAGCTGCTTAAAGCCTCTCATCACTCACTGAATGTTTCCAAGGATTGGGTGTTCATCATCTCTCTGGGCAACCTGTCCCAGTGTTTCACCACCATAATTGTAAAATCTTCTTCCCTATATCTAGTCTAAGTCAACTGTCTTTCAGTTTAAAACCATCCCTCCTTGTCCAGTCATCACAGGCCCTACTGGAAAGTCCCTCTCCAGCTTTCTCGCAGGCCAGGCTTTACATACAGGAAGGTGCTAGAAGGTCTCCCCAAGCCTCCTCTTCTCTAGGCTGAACAACCCCAACTCTCTCAGCCTGTCCTCACAGCAGAGATGCTCCAGCCCTCAGATTCTTTTTTTTGGCCTGCTCTGGACCCATTCTAACATGACTGTTTTTCCTGTCCTGGGGACTGCAGAACTGGATGCAGTTCTTCAGGTGGGGACTCTCTTACCACAGTGGAGTAGAGGAGCAGAATCATCTTCAACCTGCTGGCCACGTTTTCTGGGCTATTAGTGAACATTGTCAGCTCACAACCACTATTTCATTCCCCAGCACACCCAAATCTTCTTGGCAGAGCTGCTCTCAATCCCTTCATCCACCAGGCTGTGATGATACTGGAGGCTGCCCTGATCCAAGGGCCAGACCTTGTACTTGGCCTTGTTGAACCCCACAGTATTCCCATGGGTCCACATCACTAGTTTGTCAATACCCCTCTGCATGGTATCCCATCCTCAAGCATGTCAACTGCACCACTCAGTTTTGTGGTGTCTGCAGATTTGGTGAAGGTGCACTCAATCCCACCTCCTATGCATCTTGGTTTAGAAAGACAGGTTAGGGTAATGAAGGCAGAAACTCCCCTTGAAATGGAAAATATAAACCTACCTCCCTCCCTCTCCAAATTATTATAATTTTGAAAATAAAGGGCAAAGATTTTGCTCTCGGGCAAAGATATGGGAGCAGGAATAATAGTCCTTTACTAGTTAATAAAAAGTGTAGTAATGCAAACAAAACATTGTCAGAGTCAGAATACATCCTGACACCCTGTTAGTCAGGGTGTTTGGCAACAGTCCAGTCAGGTGGTGGCTGCAGTCCTGCAGTGACAGATGGTGGCTCAGTTGAAGCAGCAGTCCAGTAGAAAAAAGATGCAGTTTTCTCCTGAAGTCCAATGCTGGTAGAAAGGGCCTGGTTTTCCTCTGCGGGTTCAGTAGAAAAAGGCAGCTCCTGTTGTTCCTAATCCCAGGCTTTATCCAGACAGGAATGCTTGGCTCCTCCCCTGGGTCGAGCCTCTTTCAATGGGATGATAACATGTTATCAGTCATGCAGCCAGGCTCAATGGCCCATTAATGGCCCAATGGAAAATAATCTCTCTGGGTGAAGATGGGTGTGGAAGAGATATGGAAACTCCCTCCCAGGTTTAACAGATGGTGAGAGAATAATTACACCCTACATTCCCACGACAATGTCATGAATAAAGATATTAAATAGTACTAGTCCCAGTACAGACCCCAGTAACACATCTTGTCACCATGCTGGGGTCCAACACACATAAAGCAATAACAAATGTGCAGGGATCCAAAAAAGAAACAGGAGTTCTGCAACTGCAGTTACTCCTGTCCATAACCATTGCATTCCAACCATTACTTAACATTATACAGCTGATTAAACTTTATATTCTCAACTCACAGGTCTGTGTATTTCATTGATAAAACATATTAAAAGCATAAAGAGTTAGAATCTCATGCAACAAAAGCAAGTATGCACAAAGCCAGGCAATACCTAGTAAACTGTATCATCTGAAAATCTTAGAAGGATGCCGTAAAGAAGGAAGAAGGCAGCTGTAGTTCAGCTACTACTCAGCCTTTCAAAAGGGTGTAAGAGCAGCTGTCCAGCACAACAGTTTGATCTAACCCATTTAGCATCTTAAACTGTTTACTGCACCTGTACTAAAACACAGGAAGTGACACAAGGACTGTGAAAAAGCAAGCACATTATATGAGTTTCAAGGGGTTTTTAACTAAGAATCTAAAATACATTTACTTCTTTCAGTACTGGGGGATCTCCCTAATAAATGCCAAATTCAGAATGACCAGGTAGAAGGTAGCAACAACATGCATTACAGAGAAGTTAAGACAGAATAAAAAATTATCATCTTATCTTGGTGCAACAGAAGTTATGATAACTCAAAAACAAGGATGATCCTTAGACTTTCCTGATAGGCTGTAACAGTATGATTCTATGCATTACTTGGATTATTTAATTGATCAATCAAAATAGCTCCAGTGTACCATGTAAATATGTATTTAGGATCTTTTAAAAAGAGTGTATTTTGATTCATTATTGCACAACATTTAGCGTAGATCCTCCTTAGCTCATGAGACTGAAAGAATGTAATGATTCTTTCCAAGACTAAGGTCTATCATATCATTTTTGTTTCTGTGCCTAGACATTCTGCAGTTGTGTTATATACCTGTAGTTTCTGCACAAAAACTTTCATTCTGGCATAAATGCTGTATAATGTCAGGATGTACTAAACTTTTTTTTCCCATGTGAGAGACACACAGACATGGATAATACTCTCTGAGGGAAATCAGGCAGTGACTGTTTTCCTAAATTTATGCTCCAAAATCAATAGAAGTGAAATTCCACTGTTTTTCCCCAGAAACTCAAACAGGTTTCAAGATCTGGTACTGGTTGTTATAATATCACTGTATGTTTTAAAAGAAATATCAGCTATTATGTTTTCATGCACATAATAGAATATTTTTATTATTTCTAAATCAGCAGCGTTGCTCACATTCTTCCAAAGATGGCGATTATTGTATTGCACACATATAAGGAAGAAACATACAAAATAACATAATGATTAAAAAAAAAGTCATTGATCATGAAAGTCGTATTTTAGCTGAAAGTAGGCTTAGTAACCTTCATGTATATGGGAGAAGTGAAAAGATCAAAACTCTTTCGCTTGAAATTTTATTGTTTTAAGTCACTTCCTCAAAGACAGATTTGGTTTTATTTGTAATGAATCTCCTACTCCCTAGCAGAAAGTTCACAAACTACCTTAAAGGAGGAAGCAGCAGCAGTAAGTCCCATAAGCAATGTTCTCCTGCTACTTCTCTATCACACCTATATGAACAAATGAAGGTTTAGCCTCTTAAAGTCTACTATAATACTAAGATAACTATTGGTATCACAGAATTATAGAGTTATATAGAACAGTTTAGATTGGCAGGTACCTTAAAGATTAACCCTTCTTCTGTGGACAGGGACATTGTCATTACCGAGCATCTCTGCTGTGAGGACAGGCTGAGAGAGCTGGCATTGTTCAGCCTGGAGAAGGCTCTGGGGAGACCTTATAGCACCTTCCTGTATGTAAAGAGGGCTTAAAGAGAGCTGGAGAGGGATTTCTACAAGGGCATGTAGTGACAGGACAAGGGATAACAGCTTTAAGCTGACAATGGGAAGGTTTACACTAGATGTTAGGAAAAAATGTTGTGAGGGTGGTGAGGCAGTGGAACAGGCTGACCAGAGAAGTTGTGGATTCTGTAGCATAGTTTTTTCAAGTATCTAAAACCACTGAAAATGAGCATTCCAGTGACACATGTTAAACAATACTCTGACAACACAGTTCCTTTTTTCCTCTAATAATAAGGCTAGAGGAAGCCTTTCATCTCTGAAAAACACATCTCATCCCTGAGAGATGTAAGCTCCTCTCTATACGTAAGCACCGAAGCACATTTGTACTCCTCAAGAACATTATTGCCACTGTTACAAGGCCTCAAATTCATACTGTGCAATATCCCAGTCTCGGCTTGCAAAGCTCATTGTTTGAGTTTGTTACGTCAACCAGAGGTTGGTGCCAGGTATCTGGTGTGAAACACACTTTAAACACAGCACAGGAAACAGCAAATACCTTGAAGATATGAAAGAAACTGAAAACAGAGGACCCAGTAGTTCAAACAACTCACTTGTGGTTAAGTAATGGTCAGCCTTACAAGCTGGAAGGCTGCTTTCTACTTTAAGCAGCAGGAGCTGAGAAACGGAAAAATATCCAATAAGCAGAAGGTGCCTGCTGCTATTTGGGGAAGTAGTGCTCTTCCTGCACAGCACAGTGCTTAGAAAAGGAACAGAAAGCAAGGACCATGAACTTTAAAAAGGACAGAAATCTGGAACTGGAAACTGGAGAGGATTGTCATAATTGGAAAATGGGGGAGCAGAAGAAAGAATGTGCCCAATTAGTTCTGCCTTCCCTTGCTGAAGAGCTCTTGAGCCTGGTTAAGAGCTTAAGCTTCGGCTTAAGTTCATCAAGGATCACAGCTATCGCTGCTAACTACACAGCTCCAGCTTCATGGTATCACACATTTCCATAAAATTAAAGAAGCTGTTAAGAACTCTTCTGAATGTGCAGCAGCAGCAAGTATTTAAAATTAGTGAATTTGCTCATTGCACACTCATTTGTAATGACAGTATTTTTTGTAGGGGAAAAAGGAAAATAATCAATCTAGTAAAGCCTTGGTTTAAAATTCAAAGCTGATTCAATTCAATGGTTTCTAATTCCCCCCATATACATACATACAAACCTACATTTAGTTTCAATAGTTTCCAAATACAGATAAAGACTTGGCCAACTTTTCAAAAAAGAAAACCAAGGAAGTAAGATGTAACTTGCCACAACCCTCCTGTCCACAGTAATAACCAGAAAAAACAACAAAAAAACCCTTTTCTAAGGGAAGCAGAATATAAGTTTACCATACACTAAAATCATGGCACTTACAAAGGTCATGGTTTTTTGCAACAACATGTCTGTATGCCAGACTCTCACTAGTCAAACCCTGACAATCCCACATTATGTTGGAGAAGATCATTAATGACATTGTAACAGTTGTTAGGTTACCCAGATCTCACAGTTAACTGATGTCTCTGGCAGGACTAGGGGATTACAGGCAGAAAGACAACCATTCTGAGTAAAATTCTCATAACTGGATGATGATGAAGGGAGAAGAAGCCAGCTCTGCAGTCAGAGGCAAAAACACAATCACATGACACCACCTGTATCTACTCACTTTGGTATATAGTTGGACAGGATTAAGTATGCAAAAACCAAGCAAAACAAAAACGTACATCCAGAGTAGACTGAAGAAACAATGACAGAAAACAAATTCAAAAGCCCCAAAACAAAGAATCGAGTGGACATGGAACAATCTTCCGTAGCACACTCTTCCAATACTTTTAAGAAGAAAAAAAGGGATAATATCAACTTCATGACCTTTTTTATGGGGTTTAAACATACAATGACGTTAAACATTATTTAATTACCTCTATGAGTACACATTCACCTGAAATACATAATCGAATATTCAGGCATCATGTTCAATCAAAAAAGAAAATCCTCATACACTTTAATAAAACAAAATTAGTAAATGCAACTTGCCATTTTATTCCTGCAAATTTCTGTTGTTTCCAGTCTGACAAATTTGAAGCTTCTCTTCAGGAGCCATTTCCTATCCAAAGTTTCACTGAAAATAGTTGTTTATAGGCAGATTGGCACTGTTACATAAATATTTTAAAAGCATATGACTGCATATATCCAGATATACAAATTTCTACACAACATTCCAAGCTAAGAATTTTATCATTTCATCATTACAACTTCTAAAGATCATTGAGAGACTTAAGTGCTAACCTAGTACAGATCTGTAAAACATTATTCCCATCCAAGAAATAAAAATATTAATAAACTCCCATATCCCCTAACAAATAAAAACAGTAACAAAACAAAAAAAAACATACCCCAACAATCCTTTTCATAGCATCCAGCTTTGCAGAATCTTTACTGCTTTCCAACATTTGTTTTAGGTCTTCATTTCTATGGTAGAAATACAGAAAAGTATCGATTAGAAAAACTAAAAAAATAAAACCAGAATACCGTTTTTATATTCTTGCATCAGTTCAGCAACTATTTACTAACACGCTGTATAATGAAGTGTTTAGCAAAAAAATGTATTAGGTTCTAACAATAATGTAAGACCGTGAAACTTCAATCTGCTGTTAGCTGAACCTTGTCTTGAAGGCTGAAATCTTGAGGCACAAGAGGAGCTTAGCTTAAACCAACAACTCATTCACTTCTCCCTTGTCCCCTAGGTAGGGCCAGATGCAATTACTAGAAGTTGACATCTTTGTGTTAAAATATAATATCAGCTTATGTAAGTCACTGAAAAGCCCAGACTTCAGTATGCTCTGAATTTCACTAAGAATCAAGAATATAACCTTGCGCTCCTATCTACCTTTCTGGATTGTAAATTGCTATCCCACCCTGTGCTCAGGATTAAAAGCCTCAGATCTGTAAGACTAAGACAGCCTGATGATTAGACACATACAGTGTCCAAACACTTTTTACAGCTGAAATCAAATTCTCTCACAAAAATATCAAGTTAGTAAGAATGTTCTCTTGTAGATAGAGCTTTTCATTAGTTGCCACGAATAAGAAACCTCATTCTGCTTGGCTTTTTAGATGTAAACAGATCACAGTCTAATTGCACTTACACACGATGAAAGTTTACGAAAAAGATTCTTTGAAGAAATAGCTTTTTGTAGCATCCGGATTGCCTGATTATTAAAAGATACAAGCAAATAGAAGCTCAAGAAGAGACACTTGCAATATTCCAAGAACTCTGAAAACTTTCCAAGTTTACAAACCCTGTGAAGTTTCACACAAGTGAAGGGCACCACAGACTGTAGACCATGGCTGGACACCATGGTGCTGGTGCCCAGCAAGCCACTCTTATCACTCCCTTCTTGAAGCAAGATGCAGGTGAGAAAATAGGATGGAAAAAACCTCCTTATAGGATGTGCCAAGATAAAGACAGTTTAATAAATNGTGTTCTCTATTTCACATCAGCAAGCAACACCCAGGCACTTCCCAGGAAGTAGGGCTTTAGTATACCTTGCATTTGCTCTGGAAGACCACGACCATAAGAAAGAACACCCACCTCTTCTCCTTTTTCTTAGCTTTTACTGATGACCAGTCATCATATGGCATGGAATATCCCTTTGGCCTGTCTGGGTCAGGAGTCCTGGCTACACATCCTTCAAGACCTTGCCCACCCCCATGCTACTAGGGAAGGGAAATATTGGAGAGAGAGTCTCGTGTGCGCACTGCTCAGCAGTAGCTCCAACATGGGTGTGTTACTGACATCTTTCACAGTACCAATACAAAGCACAGCATGATGAAGACTGCTGAAGGGGAAAGTAATTCCATCTCAGCTAGACCAAATATATCCAAACAAGATTTCAAAAGTGAATGCAGAATCTAGACATATTCTGATTTATCACTGCCCTCAGAATTTCACATGAGAAGGAGAAAGGGGTGTAAGCCAAAGCTGTTATCAGTTACAATGAGACAAAATATTGTCATTCATTTGGTCATAAACCTTTAAAGAGTATTTTTCCTACTTGTAAGGGATAGAGTCACTCTAATAGAGACTTCCTTATATTTTCAGAACCAATACTGCATCTGCTTTGTGCCTCTCTATGAGAAATCCACATTGCCCACTGTCCCAGTTTGAGACAAATTCAGAGGAGGATATCCCCTGACGGAAAGCAGGCCGGAGGTACCTGTGTACCCCTCCCCCCACCAGGTTCGGGAAAGAAGATGTCCCCGGAGGAAAGTGAAGAGAAAAAAAGAAACAAACCTATTTATTTAACAAAACGACAAAACACACAGGAAAAGAACAATAATTCTACATAATAACAAAAATCCCTCACTGCAGAGAGAGAGAGAGAGGAAAACCTTGGGCAAAAGCGGGTGTGGTCTCTCCTCTTCCCAGGGCGCCGGGAAGTTTCAGTATACATCCACAAAAGAACTGCAACTAGATGAAAAAATCCCCCAACAAAACAATCAACATATTTCCTACTAAGCTAAGGCATGTAAAACTCAGGATACCTATATGCAGCTTAAAATTTAAGTCTAACTCTTTTTCAAAACCAAGTGTTTCATTAAATACTGGGAGCAACCTATTACAGATTCCCTATGTTGTAAAGATTGGCTTTACTTGACAGCTTAATATTTAATTACTATCTTAAAAAAAAGGAAGCATTCGATTTCCTTGCTTGTTTTAGTACCATTTCCCAAACATCATTAGTAACTCCCTATTTCGTACACATCACACTCAACGGTTTTTCCTGTTTTTAGTTACTGCTGGACATGTTCAAAGATCTTTATGGTCAGTCTTCTATTGTTACATTTGTTTGGTTGTGTGATTTGGTCATTTAAATTATACATCCCATTCAATTTTGTCCCGTAGTTTTGCATACTGCTAAGTTCCGCTTTGTAAGCCCATAGCTGGCCACCTTCTTCATGGCAAGTGGTAACATTCCAATGTACCTTCTTGTAACATCACTCCCAGCTGACAGGTCTGTTAAAAATATCTAAAGCCGTGACGTCACAGGTATTTTCTGATTGTCTGCATTCCTGTTCCAGGATAAAGGCACAACTTTTTTAAATTCTACAGTTCTCTGATTTTACTTGAAGATGCTTGTATTCACCTCTATATCATCACACTTCTTTTAGTCACCCCATATTTTCCCCTTAGATCCAGATCCTAGTTTTTGATATCAGAAATAAAGTATTTGTTGGTTTAGCGTTGTACATAAAATATTGTTAATAACTTGGGGTTTTTACCTTTCAATCCCTCTGTACATCCCCAGTTCCATCTGCAATTAACTTTTTAGGAAGAACAGCTTCAATTTAATTTTTGGCAGTCCTCTTTATTGCCATCACTCTTGGCTGCAGAAATAACTTTTTTTGTGGACCATTCCTACCCACCTATTCTTCATAGGATACCAAGTAAGTCTCAGTTCTTTTTGGGCAGCTTGAAGTATCTCACCCGAGACTTTGCTCTAGCTGGATAGAGAAATTCAGAAACCTCTAATTCCTTCTGCTTAAGTCTCAATTCTTACCTGTGCAAGAATCTGTACAACGTGGTAAGAAAAGTTATACAGCAAAAGACAGGACTTGATTTAGCAAGTTGCTATTAGTTCTATGCTCCTGCTTCAAGTTTCCTACTGTTGTTGCAAAATGTGGAAATATGTAAAATTTTTCTTAAGAAAGGATGTTTTTTGATGCTTGATCTTTGTATACTTCAAGCCTAATCAACAACAAATGAGATCAATCTATGAAATGGATAGCAGCTAACAAGCAAGCTCTAAGTCATGTCTATGTGTTACAAAGACAAATTACTTGTCTGTAAAATTGCCTTGTTAAGGTTTAGGGCTTGACAAGTTTCAATGATCTCAGGCCTCAGCTGAGGTTAGCAAAGCCTGGAAAGAAGGATGCACCCCTGAGAGTGGACAAGGATTGCAAAATTTATGGGCCACCAGGACATTTTGCAGAACCCCCAGGACAAGGAGGAAACTATAATAAAGACAAAGATAATAAAGACAACTCGGTAACAGTGTGGAATCAGTTCCAACTGGGTAAAAGCCAATTCTGACAGGGAGAGACTGCGATCATGGCCCACCAACTCCAGAAACCACTGAGCCAGAAGAAGAGAAAGGCTGAGCACGCAAACCAGTTATCATGAGAAGCGAGAGAATCATTAACCAATAGAAGGTAAAATACTAATTAACAAACAAACAAAAAGAAAAAAAAAAGAAGAGTACATCAACAAGGTAGAAAAAGTAGAAATAATAATTTGAACTTATTCAAGGATCAAGTAGCAAAAACGGAGGAAGTTACACAGCATGAGATCCAAGTACCTGCTGAAGACTGTCTCCCAGAAGGTAATAAATACAAAAGAAAAAATAAATAGGTGAATTTAAGATGTAAAGACAGAAGGAAGCATGATGAACCTCACTTCTAAATGCTTATAGAAAATATTCTATATATCATACACTTCAAATTAAAGTGTAAATTAAAGGGTATATCATACATTTCAAATTAAAACATTTTGAACTGTTAGCGGGGAAGATATATGTAAAGACCTGTTTTCAGCCAGCCTTGTTTCCACAAGAGAAAAGCAGCAGGAGAAAAAAGAAAGAAAAACAGGAATTAAACAACAAGTTCTTGATGAATCCATTTGGAAATTAATCGTTACTTGAATTGATGGTTTATTGGGGTCTTTTAAAATCTTTTCTAACAAATTATAATCCAGGATCAGCAAACTTCAGATACTTACAGAGTAAAATATTGCTCCATACATCCACATGGATCACCAGTAGCAGCAAGTCTTTCTTCTTCTACAGTTAGATATGGTTTCAGCGTAACCTCAAAGTTTCGCCCTTTAAGAGCAGACTTAATAGTGCAAGACACCTCAATTATTTTGCCCAGCATTGTGGAGTTTTGTTCCATTCTTTTGAGTGAAGTATGTAAAAAACCAATAAAAAAAAATTACTGCACTCAACCAAGCTTGCCTGCCAAGAGTGAAGTCTACTCAAAAAAAGAGTATCTTACACAGTAACAGGATACCCACTCCCTTGCTGTTTTAACTGCCAGAAACAAATATCGTATGTAGATTTCAAAGGTCATTTCCCTCCAAAAACAACTCTTATCAGCAGCCTCAATGAACAATGGGAAAAGCAAATGTATTTCAATCTTTTGTAATACAGTTTATTGTACAGTAAAAATATCTTCATCTTTTGATCATTAAGAAGTTTTAAGGAAATTTCCATCCTTAAGTAAAATCCCTCAAAATAGAAAGCATAAATTTAAGCTTTGCAGTCACACTAGGGTTCATGTTTCTATACTCATTAGTTATGCTGAGGTGACAGTTCCTCAGTTCACAATCTTAGACAAATACTTTCTTTACCACTTATCTCTACTTACCAGGGGCTCAGGAAAATGCAAGCAACCCTCAGCTGCATCAATACCTTTGCCTCTTGCTGCTAAAACTTTGAGAGTGATTCTAGCCTTACAGAGTTAGGTTCATATCATCCTTATTACCTCAGGAGCAACATCAGGTTTAAAGAAGCCTAATCTGACAGTTGACAAATTATGTGGAGCTATACAAAGCAGGAAAGTAACTGTCCCAACAACAGCAGATGCAAAAAACACCAAACTTTACCCAGAGTATAAATATGTAGTCTCAGACATTTTCCCTAACAGTAAGAAGTAAAATAACTTTCCAAGAGCAAAAAAACAGAAAACCAGGAAGATTCCCATTTGTCTACCCAATGATGTATTCTAAGAACTCAACAGGATTTCCCTTGAGTTCCCAAGCCATAATCTAGTGTCTTAACATCTATTACAACACAGGCCCACTGTCCTCAAAAGTTGCAAGTTGAAAGCACTGGTATGGACTATAATTAGAAATATTATACTCATTTACGACAGTGCTATAAAATATGGTCTTTACGATATGTATAGCGTCTACCATAAAAGGCAACAAGTCAATTATTAATACATTAAGAAATCAGTTCCCAGCTGTCTTTGTAATCTTTACCACCACAGGCTTGTATTCCCCAGTACTGGAATTCAAAAGCTAAAGGAGTGTAAATTAAAAATGCAAATTCATCACCTAACTTTCATGGCAAGTATGACATGACAGATCTACAACGACACAACATGACAGACATCACAAAACACATCCGGAATAAAATGTTCTCTTTGAAACATTGGTTGAACGTTAAGTGGAGGTAGTAAATTTCTAACTTTCTTCTATGTTTTTAATTTTACACTGTAGCATTTAAGATACATACTACTTTTTTCTTTCTACATGAAAACACTGCTTTCTTCATACCTTTGCACTGTTTGTAGATATGACAGGGGTATGGATATGATAGGATCTGTGACAGATGTATCAACTTGAATTAATCTTATAGACGTTACCATCAGAAAGTAAACAAAAAACACCAGCTAATCTTTTCCAGTTCTAATGTTCTTTCTTGTGTCCTCTGTTCCTCGGCCATTAAAAAATAAATAAGCCACAAACCTTACAACTGCCCCAAAATAAAAGGGGATGGTGGGGGTAGGGGTGTGTTAAGTGTGTGGAGTGCAGGGAACAAAAGAAAAGACAAAAAACAACCTTAGATCTTGACAGCCACAAGATTACACTGCCAACAGCCTGAAGTCCTATGCCAGAAAGCACCTTGATCACCTTGCTCTGCATGTTGATTATGGCAAACAGCATCTAAAGAACAATTCTGAATATGCCATACTACTGTCAGCACACACTTGGTCACTAAAATTGGTATCTTTCTGAGGTTATGACTAGGATTACGGATTCCACTGAGCAGTGTTACCCACTTCTGCAGAAAAACAGGCAGGCATAACTATCCATGACTGAGGTTTAAACTATGTCAGCGATAAATCTGGGCCTCTCTCTCAGTTACTTTTTCTCCCCATAGGAACTATGACAAACTTCCAGGCATACTAAAATATTAACCTAGAATCTGCAGCATGTCATTGGCCACTGCATCAACATGTTCAGAACAACTATTATTAAGAAAACACTTGCTCCACTCTGGTGAAATACACGTTTATTTTCTATTATTTTTAGCAACATTCTAAGATTAAATCCATACATTTTCAGGTTTTGCTACAGCTCTGACATGGCAGTTAGTGCAAGAAGTCACCCACTAATCATAGGCCCTCTTTGTAATAAAAGTAGAAGATTCATGAGTACCAAAACTGCAACTGAAGACCAACTAGCAATGCAAAAGTAACCTTGGGAATAGCTGTAATCCCCTCTACGAAAGGAGAATGAATTCTAAACAAATAAACCATGGTGAGACAGAAGGTCTCATATAAGGACAGCACTATAGCACTGCAAGGTAAGACACAGGAAATGGGAAACAAATCCACTACTGGGGAGGAAGCAAGCTTCACCAGTTTTGGTATTATGGAACAAAACTGTTACAGAACAGAAGTTACAAAAGTCTCACTCAGCTGAGTTTTAACAATGCATTCCTTGTTTTAAGTTTTCCATCCACTGCATACTTCCAGTTACGCAGTATCAACTGCACTGTTCTTGCATTCAAGAGATTTAAGTTGGCAGGACATGCTTTTAACAACAACATACTAAAATAATTTTTTTTTTTTTTGCTTCCCAACATAAAATCCAAAGCACTGTGAATGCTACCAAGTTTGAAGCGGAAAATACACATTGACAGAGTAGTGTAACCTTTACTCTTGTCACCTGAGTAGCAATGAAGTCCTAGGAAATGTCCCATGTTTCCTGAAAAAATTAATTTTTTTTCCTTGACATTTTACTGGCACTGGAAAATCCTTAAAATAAATTGGTTTATTCTAGGTCATGCTATTGTGTAAACTCTAAATAAGTTTGAATTTAACATTTAAAGAGGAACTGCAAATTGATTTCAGACCCATTAAACATGGAAACTAAATCGGTAGCAAATACATGCTGCAATTTGAGTTTATTTTTGCCGTTGATTTAGGGTTTTCTTCTAGCAGGAAATTAGGAAATCTGAGTTTCACTGTGTTTTGGTCTATGCCACAAACTGTTTGTATGACATCTTGTGGTGCTGTTAAGTACTACCACCCTCTTCCATTTTAACACTGTATTTACTTATAATTCACAACACAGACTTCAACTACTACTTCAAGGAAGATCTGAATCATATGGCTATGAGTGTAGCTGTTCCACAGTTTAATGAGAAACTGAGATAAGTAATTTATTTCTTTTTCAGCTACCCCTCATTTTTCAACCTGAAAAAGAAGCATACTACCCAAAAAGCAAACTCAAGAGTTTTAAAGGACAGACTAGAGACGAGAGGGAAACCAGAATAACCATAGTATCCTGTAAGGCTGAGAGCCACAGAGAACAAAACCAGTTATAGTCTGACCAGAAACATAACTCATTTAATTATTTGCCAGGAATTTCTCAAAGCACTTGCAATCTGGATGGTTTAGGTAAACTCTTTCCTTCTCATCGAGGAAACAAGAAAGTATAAAGTTAACTAAATAAAGCATCTCCCAGTTCTCTGCCATGAATAGATGGTACCTGAACAATGCTTGAACAATCAGTGCATCAGCACCTGTAAGTTGCTGCTACCACCACCATCAATGCACATATGTAAACTACCTACATTTCAAAAACTCTAACCAGATGGCAGCTAGTATGACAAAGCAGTTTGAAGCCCTCTCTGGATTGGACTAAGACTCAACAGGATTTAATCTAAGATTATCTGTTGTCAGTAGTGTAGTTACAGATACTATTTCACTCGGCAACAAGAAAGGGTGTCTGAAAGGATGAAAAGATTCAATCTTGCAATTGCACTGCATATGACCTCTTACAGTACCACATAGTGGTGATAGGACCCACACTACCAATACTGCAGAAAAAGTTCTGTCAGAAAGAAATCTTCCTCCGTGGAAGATAGCAGTTTTCAGAAGGCTGAAACAGTGTCATCAGGGGTGGTGCTGCCATTTAAATGGCTGTGTCAACTTAGAGCCTGTCATGAGGCTAGTGCTCAGAATGTGCAGACATTTGTACATCACTTGCAGCGTTTGATAGCTGTAAAAGGATTACAGGAAGGTGAGAAGCAGTATCACAAAATATTCTCAGTTGGAAGAGACCCACAAGAATCATTGAGTCCAACTCCTAGTGTTTCCAACTTTCCCAAAATGCTTTGAGAAAAGGCTTCTTAGAAAGATACCACCACAAAGGTAGTGCTGCCAGAACCTACTGAGTGTTAGTATATTTACATGTATGTATGTCCACGTCTCAGAAACACTGATGAACAGCATAATAATGCTTATATTAAATTATTAAATTATAATGCTGTTCATCTTCTGGCAGAATGACAAAACAATTCTGGTTTCCTCCAAGTATCAAAACTATCAAGGGGTGGCACAGACAAGGACAGCCTTCAAAAAAAGCAGAACTAAAAAAATGTAGAATTTCTTCTAAGTGTCAGCCTTGTAACAGTTGTAGATATATCTATTTAATACTATTCAGGATGCAGATCAAAAGACATATCTAAAGCAAATATATGACAATGCAGTAAACATGCAGAAATAACAATGAAGACCTTAAACTATAAAACTTGCTTTTCTTAGGAAATAAAAAAGCCCTAAAAAATGTAATGACTACATTACAGAGAACCACAGCAAATCAACAGTTCACTGCTTGCACCTTCATATGTGCCAAGTGCATGGCAACAAGAATATATTCACTGTGTGTCACTTCCCATCAGATCTGACAGATTTCAGCTGGAGAAGTGTTCTGCAATAGTATGCCCACGTTTGTATACCACATTTAGTTCCTATCCTTGTACTGACTAGAGGATTCAGATTTTGTCTTGTACACTCATCAGTTCATCCAAATCATCCATCTTTGCTGGGTTGTACATCCTACCGAAACTGGCATATCACCATATTGGTGGGCATAGGGCCATTTTAACAGATGGAGAAAGAAAGTAGTTATGCCAATGAGCTAGCGGATGCATCAAGTTTGAATATTAGAGCTGGAGTCTCCTCCAAGTATTTCACAAATGGCGATCTATGTACAATCTCTCCATGACCAGTTGAACAGAATATGCCAAGACAAAACTAGATCAATTTAAGACTCCAAGAACACCTCTGGCAGCTGTTGAAATCAAGTTTTTAGCTCGGATGATTTGGAAAAGTCTTCTGCACAGAGAATTGGGGAATTAGTATCTTAATGAAACCACCACCTTCAGCTCTCTGCAAAACAGGCTTGCAAATCTCTGCAAAGCAAAATGAGCTTGCAGTACTGCCGAGTTTTCTGACGAACTGCTCAACAAAACACGTAAACCAGATCTGCAATAAAAAAATCTAATAAATTACAAATGTATTTTGCTTGGCAGGAATACAGTTTAAAGATGCAAATCAGTAAAGTTGAAAATGTGTGTTATAAATTTTGCCATCTGCTTCAATACTGTACTTAACAATTGATATCTACTGATGTTACTCCTATGGTTCAGCTCTAAGTTTTTAAATTTTATCAGGTAAAGCAATAGCTAGTTTTATTGTTGAAATTGTACCATTTCCAAGAACCAAACCTTATTACATTTTAATTTTACATGCAGGTAAGTTTTCTTTAAAATGCAATTAATATAGATGAAAATCCTCTGTCCACCTGCAATTAACTGTAGGTAGTTATAGCTGTACCCTAATACATGTAATTAACAGGGATTCTGTGTTACTAATTAGAGCTCCAGGTACTCTTAGATGTCAGAAGGTGGTCAGAGTTTTCACTCCTCCCTTTAGAGTAATAATAATGTCATAAAGCATAATGTAACCATAAAACTATTCTATTAATTTAGGTGATGTGTATCACATCGTATTTCTCTACACTATACAGGAGATTTTGAGATTCCAACTAGGCAGTGCTTACAGCATGGAGTCCATCAATCTAGAACATGGAGAAATAGCTTGAGGCCCACATGCTGAATTCAGCTTGTCCATAAGAATTACATAACCCATTGGCTGTTATAGATTTTCTGCAGCAAACTTCTGTTATAGGCAGACTTCTCTGCAGACTTTCCACTACTCTGGGGACCAGAATCTGTCCCTTTTTCTTCTTTTTGAAACATGTGGGACATGTGAATATCTAGAACATAACCAGTTCAAAGATAAGTGTCAAACTACCAACCTGGACACATGAATACATTCTTAAAATATAAATATACAACTTGTATAAAGGAATACCATACATGTCAGTCCATGTGACAAGTGTGAAAGAGGAAGAGAGGAAGGAGAGCAACAGGCATCTCCAGTCATGCAACAGGGCCCTTTCCATACAACAACGTTCAGACTGTCTGAATATCAGCTCATCTCAGATCCATACAATCCTTCAATTATGCAGTTATCAAGATGCTTAACAGAATGAACACAAAATTTCCATTCTCTCAACACCACACCCATTTCGTTCATCTAACTAACCAAAAAGCTTTAAAATCAATACATACCAAATACAAAAGTTGTATTTCCCTCTTTAGTCAGGATTAAATACTCACATCAGTATCACACATTTGTCGTGAAATCTGTTATTCAAGAACAGTTTCAGTTTAGTCAAAACCAGTAAAAAACAGTCTCTTATGTACATGTTGTAATACTATAGAGAGATTAGAAAAACTCCTCCTTTCCTCTTTTCTTTTGTCCTGAACACGTACAGTTACCTGTTACGGAAGCAGACTAAAGTTGTATTTTTATTTTTTCTATTTTCTTTCACTGCAGTAGACACATATAGTGTATTAGCTAATGAGAAATTATGTTTGCACATGGTGTGTGCAACATAATGCATCTTGTTTATATTAAGATAAAAGATCATGAAATAAACAGTTGCCTTTAATAATCCTCTAATAGTAAAACTTTCCACTTAGTCAGGATTAAGATGACACCAGGATAGAAATTTTGATGAACTGAGGTATTTTCAGTACCAATAGCACGTGTTTGAACCAAACCACAACACAAGAATGTACTGAAAATACTATGTTCACTAATCGAATTGAAATTGTATTTGAAATTGAAAGATAGTGGACACATCATTGAAATGTTAAAGGTAAAAAAGGCAGCTTTAGCAGGAGAATGACCAATAGGTTTTTATACTAAGGGATTCTTAGAACTTTTAGGTGAGAAAAACTTCAGCAGAGGATTCCTTTTGAAATGCAAGAAACTAAACAGGAGAAATAATTTATATTAGACCAACTTTGGCTTTCAAATTTAAGTCCACCAATACTGATTTGTGCCTCTGTGTGGATCCTTCTGTCACAAGACCAAAGACAATTTATCGTAACAACTTCATTAATGTCATAACCATTTCGGCTTAGTTCTTCATGACAAAGAGAAGACAGACAACACAAAGAAAAGGGACTCAAATTTTTTCAAGAAACTGTTTACAGAAGCATCTTGATACTTATACATTAACTATACGATATTGTTCTGATTTACTGGCGACAGGCAAGTGCAGAGTTTTGGTCCAACTGTTATTGAAGTAATGTTCTGGGCCATACACATGTATCCCTCCGCTGAGAAGAAGCATTTCTTGTATCATCAATAGACCTAAGGAAGAATCCTCCTTCCTCGGCATGAAAAAAAGTTTGCCAAGAACTGAAACAACAATGATATCAGACATGAGTATATCAGCAGGGATGAGAGACAATCTAGAGAGATCAGCAAACAACCTTTGAAAAGTTCTAACAGTAATTTTCATTTCACCAGTGGAATACTTCACTAAACCCACACCTTCATATGCAAGATGCAAGGACACACCTTGCGCTTCTCTGTATGCCCTTATATTGCCTTCTGATGAGCAGGTTTTGCACTATTACTACAGTGAACTATTAGAAATACAATGTATATGCTTGATGAATGACTACTGCATTTTCCAACCAGAGTGCCACACAGTCTGCCTTTCTAACAATAACCTCACTTGCAGTCCAGTGGCTTTGTCACACTACACAAATCACCTTCCCTACATAGTGTCTGTTCCTCAACTACCTAATCCATACTCAGAGCTTGCCACACAAGAGTGAATTGTGGATAACACCCTATTTCAGCAAGAATTTGCTAGGTCAGCTACAAAAGATCACAGACAGCAATGTTTGTTTTCCTTCAAGTCATTCCTTTAGAGGATTACCCTTCTGAAAGTGTAAGAGCAAGTCTGGAGGAGTGATTAATTAATATGGCATGTTCACATATCACAAGCTGCTCTGGTTCTTCCATACTAAAGAACATCTATATACATACACATGTACAAAACATCTCAGGACCCCAGAGCTGTATTTCCCTGTGATCACTGGAGAGCCTTGGGTAAAATCAGTCACTTCAGCCTCTGCATCTAATAAAACAGAGACCTGTACTTCATTTGCAAAACAGTCCTAAGTTTATGAGTTATATGGAAAATTATGGCCATGATCAATGATCAGGATACCCCCCACTCCGTGGAAAAAAGAAAGTAGCAAAACAATGGTTTAGAAATAAAGTGCCAAGTTGTTTCAATGGAAGGGGACAAGAGAAGAAGGGTGCAAATAAGCAAATAAAGTAAATCAGCTAAAACATACAGATCCATAGAACTGCATTTATACTAGAGCAGTGAAAATCTGAACTGGAACAGAATGAAAAGCAATATTTAGCAAAATAGAAGGGGAAAAAGAAATGAGACTCATCTGGCAAGCTGAGGAGGCCCATCAGTTACTGTCTCACAGAGCTAAGCATTAGAGTGACAGCAGCTTCATGCTTTCGTGATTTACTTTGGTGTGGCTCACAAATAAACACATCAGCCGAGGTTTCCAGAGCATAGATGTTCTCTTTGTGCAGAACAATCAAACTGAAGAAGCAGCAATTGATTTTCTAATGTACATGAGACCTTAGTTTATGGTGCTTTTTATTGGTTGCTCTCCGAATAGATTTCCAATTTGTTGTAGAATACAATTCCAGCTTAGCAAACCTTTTGATCCTTTCATTTGGACATTCTTCCTCTCCAATCCACTTTTACTTTAAGGAGCTGAAGGCTTTCTGTACCAGTGCACTTGGCCGGGATTTTTTTACCTTCTGCATTTCCTCATTTTGACTTCTGACCAAGACACTGTTAACACCCACTTCAAGCTGGCCACCTCGCTCTGATCCACTACACTTCCAATCATAACCCCCGAAATTACTTTTTTTTTTCTCACAAACACTTTTTATATATACACATTTGAAGGCAAAATTAAGACAATTCCAGCGCGGTTAGCTGTCGAAACAGAGGAAAAACGATAAGCAGTTTTTCAAACAAACCAAAAGAAACACTTTACAGATAACCCACTCCCTATGNTGTCGCTGCTGAAGAGCCCGAAGGCCGCGGGAGCCGAGGGGGTCACGGTGGGCGCCGCCTCCTGCGCCAGCTCGGACGCGGCCTCGCCGCCCTGCTCGCTGTAAGCGAGCCCGTTGCCGGACATGGTGCCGGTGCCGCCCGCCTGCCCCGCCAAAGTTGCCGTGGCGGCACCCNCTGTCCCTGCCCGCGGGATGCCCCGCCAGCCCGGCACCGCCCGCCCCAAGAGCCCAGCGAGCTCCCTTACTTCTTAGTGTCGCTGCTGAAGAGCCCGAAGGCCGCGGGAGCCGAGGGGGTCACGGTGGGCGCCGCCTCCTGCGCCAGCTCGGACGCGGCCTCGCCGCCCTGCTCGCTGTAAGCGAGCCCGTTGCCGGACATGGTGCCGGTGCCGCCCGCCTGCCCCGCCAAAGTTGCCGTGGCGGCACCCCCGCAGCNNGTAAAGAGCGTGGCCTAGGGCGTCCGCTCGTTTGGTGCTCCTAGTGACCGTGTTACCAATGCCGGTTCTCCACGCTCACGACAGAAGTAGGGTAACCTAGACTAGAAGCAGTTGTTCATGTATGAGAGGCCAGAAATATAAAAGGATAGTTAGAAGTCTTCTGAGGGAAATTTCTCCTAATTCCTTTTTACGATCTTGTTTTCCTACGTGCATCTTTCCCCTCTCCCCCTAGTCTCTCAAGAAAAATCTGTGTTTATTAAAACACCCTTCAGTCCGTCTCCTGACATATGCTAGTGGAGTGCAACCTTTTCATCCTTAGAATTGAATTCATTTCCAAAAGGTTACCTGTTCACAATCAATACTTTTTATCTTTCAGAGAAGAAAAAAAAAAAAGGAAAAGAATGGATTGTCATATTTTTCGGCCTTTTGACTTGCTTGCTTTTCAGCAACTTGTACGTTTCTGATTGAAACTGAAAATACCGGGCAAAAAAACCTTTTACAGAAGCATTTACC
>VZRF01001589.1:122700-139234 GCA_013396875.1 Vireo altiloquus
GGGCCGGGGCGGGGCGGCCGGGCCCGGACGTGCGGCCGGAGCCGCGGCCCGGGGCAGGGGGGGGAAGGGGGGAAGGGCTCGTGTGCTGGCCGGGGCCCTGCCGGCCCTGCCCAGTAAAGAGCGNTTCTCCTAATTCCTTTTTACGATCTTGTTTTCCTACGTGCATCTTTCCCCTCTCCCCCTAGTCTCTCAAGAAAAATCTGTGTTTATTAAAACACCCTTCAGTCCGTCTCCTGACATATGCTAGTGGAGTGCAACCTTTTCATCCTTAGAATTGAATTCATTTCCAAAAGGTTACCTGTTCACAATCAATACTTTTTATCTTTCAGAGAAGAAAAAAAAAAAAGGAAAAGAATGGATTGTCATATTTTTCGGCCTTTTGACTTGCTTGCTTTTCAGCAACTTGTACGTTTCTGATTGAAACTGACACAATACCGGGCAAATAAACCTTTTACAGAAGCATTTACCAGTAAAGGATTTATTAAGAGTATGGGGCTGCTGTAAAGGTACTTGTCCTCAACAGCTGCCTTCTACAGATGCTGGCATTTTAATTTTTTTTTATGATCTCTTGCAGCATTTTCCTGTTTACCACTGTCTTTTGGAAGTCATGATTTAGATTGTAGAAGTCCCACTGTGAATATTCTTAACCATCTCCATTTTACCTATTGGTTTTTTAGACTTCCACTTCTGTTCTGCCTTTTACATTGTTTACACTAACAGCCATCATACTTTTTTTTCCCTGCAGAGAGAAATATCTCATTATTACTACCACAAGCTGTCACAGGAACTGTTGATACTTATCCAGCGATTTGATTTGAGGCAGACCCCTCTAAATCATACAGAGTCAGAGAAGATCCTATATCCTGATTTTTAAAGGATCAAAAACCAGACTAGGCTTCTGGAGAATTGCGTCTGAACCAGAGAAAAATGGGCACCCACTCCTCTCTACATAAAGATCTGAGAATTCCTGTCAGCAGTCCTTAGAAATTATCTTTGGTTTTCAGACCATGCCTATTTATTTCAAATTGTAACAGAGACAGCACTTGAACTTTGATTCCAAACATGGTTATGTTTACAGGAAGAAGTCATTAGCTACGTGTTTTATTTGTGTACCGGGTACATATAGTGTAGAAAGGGGTAACCTATATGAGGCCAAGTCCATGGTTTGTAAGGTAGAACTATTCTAAGGGGTTTTTTAAGACTCTCTTCTTGTTCTCTGAGGCAAAAGGTTAAAACTGCTTGCTTCTTTGTATAAATCTATAAAACAAGTATGTATTAGCAATAAGATACTCTTCAAGTACAAGAAATGATTTTTTTTTACTATGTATATTTACTTCATAGTATTCACTATAAGTGTTACTTAAGTAATCTTAGAATAAATGGAAAAAGAAAACAATAGACTTGTAGAATATGTCAGAGTAATTCATTAGAGTACAAATGACAAAAATAAGACAAATGGTTATTGAAGTGGATGGTCGTGGGACTGTGATGTGAAAAGAAAAGGAAATAGTAACAGTGATGCAGAGCTTGAAAGGGTCTTGCAAATGAGAAAAGAAATATTATCTGAAGGTTTGTTGAGTATATTAAAAATTCCTATCAGGACGGTTAGCTACAAGCTTCTGCTATCAGTTCTTGGTCTATGGCCAGAAATATGCCAAAACTGTTCAATGAAGAGCCTTCTCCTGTCTAAACTATGTCTTCAAAATCACCATGCAGCGATAAGGTATTTGCACATTGAATTTGTACATGTATGCAATTATGTCAAAATTACAGAATCATGAAACACAAAATACTCCAAATCTAAATTCTCTGCTTACATTCATTGGTTATAGCATTCTATATTTCAAGGGTTTGTGTAGCATAAGAAAATTAACAGACAAGGTGTAAAAGAGAGAACAGAAAAGGCTTTTGCTTCTCAGTTTTCCACTTACATTTCTTTCTGAAACTATTTCACCTCCATTACTCATGGCATCTTCACAACTCTACTTATCTAGTGTCTGGTAAATTACATGGTTTCTTACTTTCCATTCATAGATGGTAACAGCTATACAATAATTGGTGTATGGACACAGCTTTTAAAAGTTAATTGCACTGAGAAATCATTTCCAAGGTTTAATGGAAGGGAAGACATATTTTTATGGATAAATACATGCACATTTTCATCAAAACTCGTGCATAGTGGTGTATACATATGCATTTGAGGGGAGAAAGATTTACATTGCTCAACAAGCTGTATTTTTGTAATTCCAACAAACATTAACTTTTCTAGGCTTTCTGAAACATGTACAGAAGATACTTTGCAGTGTTTTTTACAAAGTTATATACATTTTGTGGCCACGGGGCTGCCAAATGCTTATTGGGTGCCCTCTTGTGGCTCAGATTATTAGTATGTTATTTGTCGTGAAAAAGACGGGAGATGCATTGATAAGAAAACCAAATTTTAATGGAATGCAAGCTCTGTATAAGAGAAATGTCAAGCTACTAAAAGCTTTGCTCATATTGTAATGTTACTGATAGACTTTCATATATGCAAAATGAGCTTGTATTTCAGATTCTAGACAAATGTGTAAGAGTTTTGACTTGTAAATATCATTGATAAAGGATAAGTAATGATACAATGAGAACTTCTTGTAATATGATTTTTTCATTCAGTAATGATGTAGAAAACTGATGCATAATAAGTTACTTCAAAATTAAATACCAAGCACTTATTCCCCAACCTAGAGTAATGGTTTTTCAGTCTGAGGCATGAACTCAGCTTCCAGTATTCCTGAGCATGAAAAACACTTTAATCTGGTTCTCACCAAGTGAATCAAGATTTAAGACTGTAATGAAAGAAAATGAGTGGTTTTTTTCAAAAGTACCAGTTACATATTTCTTTCTTAGCAGGACTGGCTACCATGTTATCCTCAGAAGCGGAGCTCACGTATCAGCTCTTGAAATCGGCAGACTCTAAATTCTCTTTTATTCCTTTTATTATGCAGTTCTTCTGTAAACTCTAAAACTACACAATATGTCTCTTTTGCCTTCATCAGTTAATATCCCTTCAAATGGTTATGATGATTTTAGCTAAATGATGAATAGGAAAAGTAGAAGGCAAAAAGCAAAAATATAGAACACCAAAGAGAAATACTTGAAAAATAAAACAATTCTTCAGTTGTAGAGTTCTTTGTCATTTCTTCAAGCATAAACATGCAAAATAGGTATTAGTAGAACTGGAAACGTTAGATACTACTTTTGGATAGAGAATGTCTTGAAATTAAAAAGATTGGGATTATATTAAAAACTATTGCAGAAATAAAAATATCTCCAATGGAATAAGTGCTGTTATACTCTTATACTGATAACAGACCTGGTGTGTTTGAAGGTAATTAAAATCCATGTAAAATGGAAGGTGAACCAGTCTTCAAAACTTTCATTGTAATTGAAATTATTATTTCTTATTTTTTCATTGTTTCATCTTCCCAGATATTTAAATATCATACTATCAAATATGATATCAAAGCAGGGAACCTAAATCAACTGTCAACAATTTCCCATTACTCCCATAAGATGAATGCTCACAGACCTCAAATAATAGGTTTAAAATGTTGAAAACTGTGTTCAAATGTTATTGCACCGTATCCTAATTTTTAAAAACACATTCCCCTGAAGAATGAAAAAAATTTGGTTTTTCTCAGATTTATTTTAAGTATAAGAAGAAATTGAGGGGATGGTGGATTCTCCCAAGTACCCCAGCTAGTCATAACTATCTTTCTGAAGAAGTCACCAGTTACAGATTCAGTCTTGACTGGCCTTTTTTATATCAATTCTACATTTCCTCCTAGATCTATTAGTGAAACAACTATAGGCTTGGGTTTGGCCATTTATCTCCTCCTTTTCTTAATCTAGAGAAGCATGGAGTTTTCAATTGCAACAAAATATTAAACTGGTTTAATTAATGAAGCTGAAGTAGCTTTTTAAAACCTTGTGCCTACATAAACAATTTATAATGTAACATGTCTGCCTTACTTATAGTTTTAGCTTAATAGTTATAGTTTGTAATGCACGTTTATTTAAAGATCTTTTTAAGTTGGTTTAGATTAAAAGCTTTAAGAAGGACGTACATGTACATGGTTTATGTGTTTATTATAAAATATCTTCTTTATTGTGCTGCCATTATCTAGAAGCTCCACTGAGTTAGGCTGCTCTTGAAATACATTCCTTGACAGTTGGAATACTTTAAGTGTCTTACTGGATCCTGAGGTTCTAAAGGAAGTCAAGCCATACTTACTAAGGACTTCAACCTTCATGTTGCTTGTGTACCTGCACATCCTTCACATTCTGCCTTTAAACTATGGTACTGCAGGTAATATGCATTTGTGTTCATGTTTGATTTCTAAAGGTACTGCAAGTGAATTGTTTGGCAGAAATAAAGGGATAAATATTCATAAAAAGAACAGCAAGTTTGTAAGATCTTCTCAGGGGTTTTCTGTATCTTCCAGTAATCTTAGATCTGTCCTAAGGAACCTGTATTCAGTTCTTGAGATTGTAATTTAGTTTACTACTGGATAAACAGCAATCACAATATGTGCCATAATAGAAAATAGGCAGTTTTGAGCAACTGGTCGTAAGCAGACAGAGGGCTAACATGTTGCAAGCACACTGTAAGCACACTGTGTTTTTCTTGGCATGGAGTCAGCTATGCATTAGTCCTGGTATAGATTACAGTGGGACCAGATCAGGTTTTACTGATGTTGAATGAATATAGCACGCTCCTTTCCACTATAGCTGGAACACAATGCCCTTCAAAAATATCACCTTCTTATTCCTACGGTATGCAGCATGTATCACGTCCCATGGAGGAAAAAAAAAGAGTTTTCAGCAGAAGAAGTGGCTGTTTAAGGAGATCACAGAACCAAAAAGAATCATGGAACCAAAACAAAGCATCAAATGGCTAAGGTTGGAAAGGGCCACTCTAGGTCATCTAGTCCAACCTCCTTACTCAAGCAGGGTTCCCCAGACCAATGGTACTTAGGAATGTGTGCAGACAGCTTTTGAGTATTCTCTTTTCTGGAGAAACAGACTCCACACTCTCTCTGGGCAATCTCTTCCAGGTCTCAGCCACCCTCACAGTAAAGAAGTTCTTCCTCATATTCAGGTGGAACTTCTGTGTTCCAGTTTCGGCCCATTGCTTCTCATTCTATTGTTTAGCACCTCTGAGAAGAGCCTGGCTCCACCCTCTTGACAGCCTCCCTTCAGACAAGTTCCCTCTCAGGCTTCTCTTCTCCAGGCTAACCATAACCTCCCTATGCCTTTCCTAATATGTAAGGTGCTCCAGTCCCCTCCTCATCTTTGTAGCCTCTGATGGACCTGCTCCAGGAGCTCCATTTCTCTCTTGTCCTGAGGAGCCCAGAACATCTGGAGTGCTGTATTCTCACCAGGGCAGGTTCACCTTTCATGACCTGCTGGCAATGCTTTTCCTAATGCCCCCCAGGATACCATTGGCCTTCTTGGCCGCCAGGACACTCTGCTGGCTCATGGACATCTTGTTGTCCACCAGGACCCCCAGGTCCTTCTCTGCAGAGCTGCCCCCCAGCAGGTCAGCCCCAGCCTGTGCTGGTGCCTGGGGTTGTTCCTCCCCAGGTGCAGGACTCAGCATTTGCCTTTGCTGAATTTTGGATGGTTCTTCTGTGCCCTTCTCTCCAATTTTTGAGAAGGTAAGTAACCCTTCTGAAGGGCTGCACAGCACTCCAGGTTGCTGGCCATTCCTCCCAGTTTTGTGTTCTCAGTGAATTTGCTGAGGAGGCACATTCCCCTTTTTACAAGTCAAGGATGAAGAAGTTAAACAGTTCTGGGTCCAGTATTGAACCTCAGGGGACACCACCAGGGGCAGGCCTCCACCTGTGCCACTGATTTTGACCCTCTGGGATCTGTTGTTCAGACAGTTCTTGATCCACCTCACTGCCCACTCATCCAGTGAACATCCCTGAGTTTGTCTGTGAGGATGTTGTGAGAGACAGTGTTGAAATCCTTGCTGATGTCAAGTAGACAATACCCACTGCTCTCCTCTTACCCATCCAGGTAGTTGTTTTATTGTAGAAGGCAATCAGGTTGGTCAAACATGACTTAGCTTTATTGAACCCATGCTGACTATTCCTCATCATCTTGTCACCCATGTGTGTAGGAGATGGTCTCCAGATTGAGGTGTGCCATCACTTTCCCAGGGATTGAGGTGAGGCTGACTGGCTGCAGTTTCCTGGGTCTTCCTTCTTGCCCCTTTTGATGACCTGGGTGACATTTTCTGTCTTCCAGTCCTCAGCACCTCTCCTCATCTCCATGACCCTTTAAAGACGGTCTCGCCAGCTCTCTCAGCACTCATGGACACATCCCGTCAGGGTCCATGGACTTGCAGATGTCAAGTTTGACTAAGGTCTCTTACTGAATCCTTCTCAACCAAAAGAAAGTCTTTATTTCTTCAGGTCTTCTCCTGGATCTTCTGGGTTAGAATCCCTGAGGGGTGGCCTTGGCAGAAGACTGCAGCAAAGAATATGTTCAGTAATTCTGCCTTCTCTGCAACTTCTATCACTAGGGTCCACGTTCCATTCAGTAGCAGGCTCACATTATGCCTAATATTAATTTTGTTACTGATTGATTGATATATTGATATATTTGAAAACAAAATATAAAATGGAAGATGGAATTAAATAAGAGAAAAGCAGAAAGCTGGTTTTAGAAACTGAAATGAGCAAAAATGAGGAATGAAGCCTCAGAAAGCTGTGGTGGCTCTTTCAGGTGGTGATCACAGAAGATACAATTCTTAACAATAATGTAATCAGATTTGTGTGAGAAACATAGGCAGTCTCTTATTGGAGGAGAAACAAAGGGAGAAATTCAGGCCATAATGCCAGAAAATGGTTATTCTTCACATTTTCCTAAGGGTGAAACACTTTCATTACTTATCCTAACAGATTTTTTTTTTAATGTATGATAATTTATAAATAGTTTACGGAAAGAACATAATGAACTGGCTGAGAACAAGATCTGTAAGCAATTGCTACACTCAAGTGCACTTGTATATGAAAGGGGTGAAAAGGTCAATAAATTATTTTACCAGCAGACCAAAAATGAGAAAGTTAAAATTACACTGGATACAAAGAAGATAATTTGAGACAGGGGAAAAAGACCCAAACAAACTAGCATTTTTGTGCCAGAGACTTCCCTTTCAGTTACATCTGAATAGCAGCCATTCCTAACCTGGCACTCTCAAGGCCATTGAAATGTGTGTTCTGCTGAACAATATCTCTGGTTTGTTTTGGAATGAGATAAGGGCTTCTCAGGACCCTACAACTGTGATTCGAAAGCTAACTCACGTATTTAGATAACTAAATCTGAAGTTTTCTTCCTATGATTACAAGTTTTTGCTCAGACAAGATGTCCTGTTTCTCAAAAATGTAGGAAATTCAGATTAAAGGGAATTTGTAGTCATTTATATGAAAAATTTCCTTTTGAAATGTATTATTTTAATAAACTTTCTGATCATAAATTATTATTATTAAGTTGATAATTGTATTTCATTTAATTGCATTTACTATTAAAATGGAATAGTATTTATTGAAATGTTCATATAATTATAAGAAAGTTTAAATTATTAATACACAAATTAAGAAAAAATAAATAGTTTTACATGAAATTTTTAAATGACAATATCAATTTTTAAATGACAATATCAAACTGTGTCTCTGACACTTATTCTTTTTCCTCTCACTGAATCACTGTAAATACATATTTTTCTGTACTTCTAAAAAGGAACTTGCTTAGAAGTATGTGAGAAAAGTAGATTTCTTTTATTATTTTAAAGACTAAAATGAAGGATGTATAATGCATTTATAAACTCTTACTGTTAAAGCTATTTTCAATGTGTATTCACAACCCTTTCTTATAACATTGGCTTCATTTAAATAAACAACATTTGTAGTCAGTCCTCTTCAGCGTATCTCAGGTCATATTTAACAAAACTTGATACAGAAAGATCAAGATAAAGAATTAATTATATATGAGAGGAGAAAACCTGAATAGACTTGAACTCTGTGGCCTAGAAAACAGACACTCGATAGAGATCATTCTGGTTTATGATCTATATCTATAAAGTCATTAATTGCACAGAGAACATGACTCATTATCCCATCTGCTAGGAGTCATCATATAAAGGCAGTAAATTGTAGTTTCAAAATAAAGGCATATTTTTCATACAGCACAACTGAATATGTCCTTTGATGATTGCCATGAGATATTGTTGAGGCAAAAGTTTCCATCAGTTCAAAGAATAAGAAGATAAAATCATGAAAAAAAAGGTTATTGAAAACAAAGATATCATTGCTGCCTCAGGAAGTTCCAGAACCACAAGTTTATTACAGAGAAATATCATTATATAGTCTCCTTTTTCTGACATTCTTCCATGAGGATGTGATTCTGGTAATCCTTATAAGTATTTAAATCTAGATAGACCTTTGGTGGTGTGTCATTCTTATCTTACGTATTTCAGTTCACTATTCCTATTGCAGCTAGATAAATGTGTGGATCTTCTTTTTATAACAGAGTTCAGCAGCTGAGAAATGAGAAATTGTGTGGAGAACAAAAGAAATTAGCACATACATTATGTAATGGAATGGTTCAACTTCTACCAAAGACTTGTAGTCAGGTAGAATGGGAACTAAAGTCATTTTACCTTTCTATCTGCTTTCCCTTCTAAGGGACACATCAGTCTACATCATCTGTATTTGAAGCATGCCACATATGATGCAAGTCAGGCTACACATCCCCTTCTGATCACAAAAGCTGAGATTTCATTGAGGCCTCCTGTTTTATTTGAGAAAAAAACAGAAACATCCTTTGTTTTCAGTCTTATTTATCCCTCTAGATCTTGTTTGATATTTCTGCTTTTGAAACAGTAAAAAAATTTTTGTTTGCTCCTGCCAAACCAATGTGATGAGTCTTTAAAAAATATTAAGATGTTTATAGGGCTATCATGGCTATTTTTTACAATGTACTGGAGATGATATAGGATGTCCCATCTATTCTGCTCTCAGGGGCACCAAGTCCCAGCTTGCTGGTTGTTTAATCCTTCATTGATAATGCTTTGGTGCCGCATGGTTATTAGATCCAGTGCTCCACAAAGCAGTTCACTCCATCTAATCCCTTTAGTCAAAACAGCAAATATCACTTACACAAAAATTCCTTTTTCTCTAAGGTGGTGAACTGCAATCCAGGATTTTGTTTCTATATTCCAAGCTACTTCAGTCATTAATTTTCCTGTGAAAGTCATATGAAATAAGATGATGACACTGGTGAGCCAAAATCCTATTTGTCTTTCTATACCTGTTTGTTCCATAACTGAACTTAAATGAGGAAAGCTTTTCTACAAAAATTCATTGGAAATGAAATAGTATCCTATGAGACAGGCATATTATTCAAATATCAGACAAGCAACTAGCATCTAGGAGTAGCAGAAGTCCTAGCCATACTTCCTTTCAAACTTTAATAAAGCATTTAAAGATTTGCCAATGTGTCATGCAAATCTTCTGACACCATTCTCATCAAAAAATTCTGCTTCCATGGCCTTTGATGTCTGCATTTTTTCCTTGTTTTTATCGTTAGTGACTGAGTCATGAAATGTTAGTGAAAGAAGACAGCTGTATTTCCATTACTCTCACTGGGTAGAGAAAAATGTTTTTACAGAGCAAAAACATTGCTTGTTAGTGGTATAAGTTGCTTCACAACAAGCAAGGCTTGTCATAATTATTCTATTAGAAAAAGAAATGGATGGGATAAGCAAAGTCAAAGTAATGTCAAAGTTGGTGTTATACAAAAGTAGCAAGTCTACCATCACATTCAAAAGGAGTGTGAACTACTTTGAAACTGCAAAATAGACAAACCTGGCACATTAGTCCAGATAGTGGGAGTATGGGAGCGGGATGAGGAATCCAGTCGGGACAGCAGGGAATACACCTACACAATGACCAGGGTGGTCTGCATCTGGTTCTCCTCAGCAGAGCTTTGTGTATAGGGCTTTGCTTCTAGGGCAGAAAATAACACTGAGCATCGGAGAACACAACCTCACTCATGCACATGTCCACTTAAATGTGGGATTGGGGGAACTGAAGAAAGTTAAAACATTTGAGGCTTCACCCTTGATTCACCCTTCCTTCTGCTTTGACAAAAGCATTTCTTCAATACGGCTTAGTATACAATGTCCAATTCCTTGAATACAGGGAGACAAAGACCAAATTGCAATTTCTTTCTGAAGTTTCTAAGTAATTTTTTTAGCATTCTTGGGCCAGCTCCTGTCCTTGTGGAGGGAAAGTCCCAAAAAGTGGCTGAGAGCATTATCTAAATACTTCTTGAATTTTGGCAGTTTTGGGGCCTGTGGGCAGGTGGCTTACTGAGTAGATGAGGGAAGAACTGTGGATGTGTTCTATCTGGACTTAAGTGAAGCTTTGATACTCTCTCCTACCGCATTCTCCTGGAGAAGCTGACAGTCTGTGGCCTGGATGGGTGCTTTTTTGCTCTTCTTTTACTCTTTTTCTGAGTAAAAACTGGCTGAACGGCCAGAGATTGGTAGTGAATGGGGTTACCTGCAGCAGATGGCTGGTCACCAGTACGGGGGCCAGTCCCGTTTAATGCCTTCATTGATAACAGGGGGCTTAAGTGCTGCCTCAGGCAGCAGAAAAATCAGTTTGCAGGTGGGTTGGAGTGATCTGCAGGCTGATCTGCTGGAGGGCAGGAAGGCTCTGCTCAGGGATCTGGACAGGCTGCACCATGGGCTGAGGCCGATGGTGTGAGGTTCAACAAGGCCCAGAGCTGGGTCCTGCCCTTGGGTCACAACAACCCCAGGCAGTGCCACAGGCTGGGGCAGAGTGGCTGCAAAGCTGCCCACGGGAAAAGGACCTGGGGGTGCTGGTGACAGCAGCTGAACATGAGCCAGGGTGTGCCCAGGTGGCCAAGAAGGCCAATGGCATCCTGGCCTGTACCAGCAACAGTGTGGCCAGCAGGACCAGGGCAGGGATTGTCCCCCTGTACTTGGCACTGGTGAGGCCACACCTTAAATCCTATGTCCAGCTGTGGGCCCCTCATGATAGAAAAGGCATTGAAGTCCTGGAACAAGTCCTTGGAACAGAGAAGAAGGTGGTGAAGGGTCTGGTGCACAAGTCCTGTGAGGACTGGCTGAGGGAGCTGGGAGGGTTTATCCTGGAGAAAAGGAGGCTCAGGGGAGACCTTGTTTCTCTCTGCAACTGCCTGAAAGGAGGTTGTAGCCAGGTGGGGGTTGGTATCTTCTCCAAGGCAACAAGAGACAGGATGAGAGGACATTGCTTCAAGCTGCACTAGGGGAGGTTCAGGTTGGACATCAGGAGGAAATTCTTCTTTGAAAGAGTAGCTAAGCATTGGAATGAACTGCCAGGGGAAGTGTGAAGTCATCATCTCCAGAGATGTTCAAGAAATGACTGGACGTGGCACTTAGTACAGTGCTTATTTGGCATGGTGGTGGTTGGTCAAAGGTTGGGTTTGATGATCTTGGAGGTCTTTTCCAACCTCAATGATTCTGTAATATTTATATACTTGCTTTTCAAAAAAATTGAGGACTTACATATTTTTCAGCAAGAGTTAATTTAAGCAGAGGTAATAATTACAGGAGCAGACTACTTACCCAAGTCCTTGCAAATGAATCGAAGTGTAATCTAAATTCGGACACTCTTATTTTATGGGGTAGGCAGTTACAAACATCAGAACATAGCATACCAGCAACAATTCTAAGTGGAGATGAACTTTCAAGCTTCCTGAAATAACAATAGGTATAAGTTTAAAGCTATATAAGAACTCAATAATTTGGCTACGTTAGTGCATCCCTTCTCCACTACTTTGGACTTACATCAATACTGCTCTTTGTTTCTTTCTGGACGTTGTTTCCCTCTTAGTTTCTCTGAGTGGCAGTCAACTTACCACGTCAGGAATTTCATAACAAACACAAAGTAAGTCTGGGAGAAATCTCAACTCTCTCCTTTTTTGAAGGCAGGAGACTAAGAGATGACCTCTTGTTCTGGCCCACTGTGGCCTCTCTGATGTTCTTTTAATTGAGACTGTGACATGGAATCAGTACAGAAAATCTCTTTTGAAGTATTAATGGGGAAAAAAGTATGAAAACTGCATGGAACAGAAAATTGTAAACCAGAAATAAATTATGTATTAAATGAAGTTTTAGAAGAAGGGTTGGTGGAGGATTACAGAACAGAAAACCTTGCTGTCATCACCATAACACAAGGTTAAAGTCACCAAATCTGGTTCTCCAAAAATTTTGATACCATTTACTCATTTCTACCCACATTAAATAAATCAAAATTATGAGCCTCCTAGCAGCTAAGTAAAACTTCATATTTATCAGGTACTTTTTGCACTTGAAGTTACCCTGAGATTTTTGAAGTTAACTTAGCTTTTGCATCTAATTTAACTTAGTTGCATTAGAAATCAGTGCTTTTGAAACTGTTTTTAGGTGGTGATTTCCTGGCATGGCCTTCTTCTGTGGGAGACCCTGTCCCTCACTGAACCCTGATTTTTAAGTCCATGGAGAGAAAAGGACTGTACAAAGATCCATATTATCCTTACACTATGAAGAGCTATATTATTAGTATGAATTAGCATTGAAGGGAAATAATAATAATGATATATTAAGTTTTATTCTGTATTGTTTTATGAAAATTGTCTGTGGCAGTTCCAACTTCAGGCACAAGAGGTAGATGTTTTCCCATGAAACTTCCATCAAATACTTAACATTACTGATCAGCTTTTATACTTCAGGATAACTGGCAGTCAGCTGTTTTTAATTTCCTCTTCTATGTTTTATGTAGTAATATTTTTATAAAAAGTGAGATTAATTGTAAAGATGTCATGAGGAGAATGGGAGTAGCCATGCATTTATTTTTAAAGGGTTATTTATTTTGCCCGGGGGATCTTGAGGCTTCACAGAGAGTGCAGTGTTTTATCTGTATTTTGTTCTCTTCACAAAATATTGTTATATGTACTTACATGCACTTTTGAGACCAGAGTTATCTTGGTTTGAGGAAAGTTTAGGGGGAAATGCTCTGGAAGGAATATCTCCACAGAAGGTAGGTTTCAGCACTCCCTTCCCCACCAATATGAGAGGAATTTCTTGGGGCAAAGTGAAAAATCTATTTATTTAACAAAGTGCCAGCAAGGCACAGGAAAAATTAATAACTGTTGAAATATTAAACCTCCTCGATGCAAAGAAATGGTGGATTTAGAGGTCCCTCTGTAGCTGGCTCAGCCCCTCCCGAGGTCCAAGGCCGGAATGCAGTGTCCCCGCAGCCTCCCTGCCGGTCCACGCGGTCCGATGATCTGGTTCTTGGATCACAGCTAGGCCAAACAGTTCCAGAAGAGGAAGAAGAAGTTACCAGAGGATTTTGGTATGCCATTATAGGAAAACTTCTTGCCTCAGCTAACAGGCTGGCTAAAAGCAGAAAGCTAAAAGCTCCCTCGTCTCTGCAGCGGTGAGAACGGGGGAGCCTGCGAGTCCTTGAACACAAACCGCCCTGAAGAATTCTCTCGGCTTCCCCCCCCCCCCCCCCCCCCCCCCCCCCCCCCCCACCCCCCCCCNCAGACCCAGCTTAAAGCTGTGGGACCCATTTCTGGTCAATAAGCAGACAATAAGGGAATACAGTATTATCATAAAATAACCCCAAGACAAGAGTACACACAGTGAAACTGATTTTGTGGGGGACTGAGAGTATATGTCGCTGGCATTCACCTGACCTGCACTGAATCTAGCAACATCCTGCATGGGTTGGGACTGTTTTGTTAGTTATTTCTTGCTCTCTTCAACATAAGCAGATTAAAAAAACCAAGATTAAAAAGCCAACCCGATTAAAAGCCAAGAGTATCTGAACCCTTAAACACTGTTACATTTCTAACATATTAAGTTTACATTGTGTGTTTTGGGGTTTTTTTAATAAGAAGTCATAGAGAAGAATTACTTGAGTCCATTAATACATTTGAATTTTTGACATTGTGAAAACTTTTCCATTCCTAAATATCACAGAGAAAAAGCAACACACTACCTTTATTTAATTTCCATAGGGACCACAAGCACATTCCCTGGCTAACTGCTGCATAGCAGAAGGATTATCAGTGATGTAATTATCAAAGATTTTTGTATTAATGCAAATATGAGCATTGCTTTGCATATCGACCTAAATCAACCATTATGTTTAAAATATTATCTGTATTTTAATCTTCTTATGACTACCTAAATATAATATTCTGTGGGGATGATGAAGCCCTAATGCTAGGGCCTTCTCTACAAAAACTCCATTCGCAGATTTGAAATTCAGAAGGCTGTTTTATTATTTTATTTCATTTCATGCAAGTAAGTAAAGATGAAGAAAATGCAAAACAAAAAGCAAGAAGCTTTTCTCTCTCTCTAGCAAGCAGCAGCTCCAAGAGATTTTCCCTCTGTGTCTGTCTCTGTACAGCACAGTGTTCCACAATTATGAAGTCAAATAAAGTCTTTTCATTGGCCAAGGAAAATACATTATCAAAACATCTTCTCATATTTACATTCTTTGTCAAAGATTTCTTCTGGGAAGCTACGAATGTTCCCTTTAGAAATGGAGAAGTTTTACCACTTAATACACTTTGAGAAAAAACTGCTTTTTTCAAGCTTGTTGCTGTGATTTCTCTAAGATCCACTTAAAAGTCAGCCCACAATACTGCTTTTCTAAAAAGGCATCAAAGTAAGCTTTAAACATAATTTTCACAGACTCACAGTATCCAATGTAAAAACTAATATTTTTCATTCTAGGTCTCCTTTGTGATGTCGGCTGACCAGTCTGCTGGGGTCTGGTTTGTGTGTATGTTCATTAGTAAACACTACTTTATTGTAGTTATTTATATGAGCAAGGATTGCTTGCATGAATAAAAGTTTTAGAAAGGGAATTTACTTTATCATATGTTTCAACCTGGAAAGCCTTTTCAGGAAATGCAATCAGTGACAGATTTCATGTTTCTGCACATCACTACTTCTACTTATTATCTGAAGATTTTATTTGTTTTGCCAGAGAGAAGATTATTGTATGGAGAATTATAGTAACTATAAAGGAGTCTTTTTAGACTCCTTTGAAATTTTGAAGGTGAAATTTTAAGTAATTACCTGCCATTAATTTCCTGAAATCCTGTGGATAAATTGTTCTGTTTCATTTATGTGACAATTCTAACTTTTCTGTAATGGCATTTTCCAATGGATCATCAGTATATGTTGTTATATTGTGATAATCTGTGTTCATTGTAAAAATTGGCCAATGCAGATTCCTGTGTCAAACACATCCACTTTCTTCAGATGTCATTGTGCTGAATTGTATCAGGTAAATTTTGCTCAGAGGTTTGGTGCTCTGAGTACATAATCCCTGCTACCCCAGGTGATTTATAATTGCTGTCTCACACACTGCAAAATACCAGTCATACAGAAAAAGCACCTTTTGTTGGTCCTTGTAAAATTCCTTGGCTTGTCAGCCATTCACTGTATTCCAACAGGTTGTTGAAGTTGAAAGTGAAGAATAATTGATTTGAAGTAGTATATTTGCAGAAATCTCTGCAATACTATTCCATATCAGTGAAAGCATGAACATTATAATACTAACTTATGTTAATTTAATAACTTTCTTCATATACATGCAGCATTTTCCACATAAAAGAAAACCAGTTGTGGAACAATAACTAAAGAAAACTCCAGCAAATGCAGTTTCATATTTCCAAATTAACTTCATTCTTAAGAAACCTTCAAGATTAACAATCCAAATAAGTTTCGTTAATGCAGTGTTAATACTTCAGGAATTTAAGCAGCAAAAACCAGAATGAGACAGGCTTACACAGTAAAATGCTGTGTAATGCTTCTGTAAATACCCTTTTACCTTGGGGTATTTGCAGAAATCTCCTCCAGCACAGACTGGTTACAGATTTGTTAGGTAAAGGGTCAATTCTAAGGAAAACCAGTCCTGCCTACAGGAGCTGAACGTGACTTTAAATGAAACACTTTTCTTATCAGCCAGACTGTGACAGGATGTTTCATACAGAGAGACCGCAGACACTCTGTCCTGTCCCCCAGTCAGCAAGAAGTCAAAAGGAGCCAATCTGCAGTGCTACAACAATGTGTGTTTCAGGTCACAGGCTGCTTCTGTCAGCGCAGATCAGACACCACAAAACAGTTTTACAGTGGTTCTTTTTTTTTGGCTTCACATCCTGACTGACCCACTTGACACATTTTTAGTAACAAGGTGTGGAGTTCAGCTGGCATCCTGGTTCTCTACTACATAAAGCAAGAGCACCTAATAGAAGGCAGAGTCATATGCTATAATATAGTAGTATATAGAACAATACTTAAACTACAGCTACCCAAACTAGCTTTTGAATGTATGAGTGTGTCTATGATATTTGATTATCATTTGTGAAGCAAATAATCTTTTAGTTATGTGCCTGTGGATCAAAATCAGGG
>VZRF01001590.1:0-48137 GCA_013396875.1 Vireo altiloquus
ATATACTTCAACCCAGGACAGGGCATTCACAGTATATTGTATTGCTGGGTTTTTTACAGTGGAATGGGTTTGACTGGAAATTTTCGTGGCATGTTTGCTTACGTGTTGCATAGGAGTAGTGAAGCTGAGGAGGAAAATGATGAAAGGTTTCACAGCACAGTCTGAGTAGCTCTGGAGTCAGCATTTTCCAGGTTTCTGAGACTGAAGAGTGGAACCTTGTTTGAATGCGAGCCCCTCTGTGTTTCAGGTCTTCAGGCCCAGAAACAAGTAAGAACATGGGGATTGAATTAAAATCACTGTAGAAACTGATTCACACAAACATGAAATAGAAGTATAAATTTTAATTTTCAGTAGAAATATATTTTAAGTGCCTTAAATACTGAGAAACTAGTTTTTTAGTATAGCAGTGCTACCTTTCGCAGTGCTCACCTTATCTTAGCCAAAATGCTAACATTGCTACATTACTAGAATTTTTTAGATAGGTTACGTACCTAAACAGAAAGAACAGATAGAGACCATATGCATAAATTCTATGTAGGACTTGCGTAAGAGTTACGACTATTTTTGTAAATTAGAATTAAGCTTGGATAGGTTTAGAGAAGTAGAGTTAGAATCATGTTTTATCTTGATTGGTTAATTAATTAATATAATGTATATCCCGGTGTGTAAGCTAGTTAGAAGAAGAAAAATTGCTGCTATGGAACTTATGCTGCTAAGGCTGCTTTGCTGCTGCTTTTGCTTGGACTTTTGCCCGCTGACTCTTGCCTTCAGATGAATTAAACTACTCAAAACAGCGCAGCAGCCTCCTCTTTTTCTCTCTCTTTTTCTGAATGGTGGAAATCCCCATCACCTACTCGACAGAACCCCAGCGTGTCTAAGTGTCAAAGGGGGTCATTACATACTTCTGGAAGTGCCTGCAAGAAAGTTTGCAGCCCAGCTAAGCACCTCATCCAGGGAGGCTCTTGAAGGACTTCTTAGGACTCTTAGTGCTAAAAAAAACCTGCGGGGAAGGGAAATGCGACAGTAAATCCCCACAGCAATCAGAGCTGGTTGTTCTTCATCACAGGAATTATGACAGAGGTGTAATTGTGTGTGGTGTGAGAAGAAATAGATAAGGATGAAAAAACTTCTCTTTTTTAAAAAATTAAAACCATCTGTAGAAAGTAACTTGACTGTTCATCTGTCATTCTCTGCTTATTTTATTTGGCGTCTACTGTCCATTCATCTTCACTTCAAGCTTTATCCTCAATAACTTCATTTCCCTGTGTCTTTTTTTTCTTTTTCTTACCTTTAAGAAGTGAAGCATGACACAGTCAAGATGAAACTGTTACAAACCGGTTGAAACCCAGAAAAGCCAAGAATGCGAAGAGTCTAGGCAAAAACTGGAAATAACATATAAGATTCTAAAATGTCCCCAAACGAGATTAAAATCAAATGAGATTAGATGTTGTTGCCAAAAAATTGGTGTATTTTATTTAATAGTGAAAGAGGCAGAGAGAAGGAAAGAGAAAAGAAAGAAAGTTAGAAAGAGATGTGTGTGGGGGGATTGGGGGAGACAGGAAGAGGTGACAAGGGTTAGATGGAATCATATCAGCCTGATGGCTTGTTGCTCTCTTCCGTCTGGTCTTCTGGTGGTGATGAAGGTCCCCCGTTGGTGCCATGTCCACGCCGCCACGCCATGCTGGGCCGCCAAGCCGGGCTGGGCCGGGCCGGGCCAGGCCACCCCAGGCTGCCGGGGCGAGTGCAGAGTCCCATGGATTAATATACGTTTTGAGCCAGGTGGAAACGCCCATGTACCTCCTTTCACAGACACTGTCCCTTCTAACACAGGGGGTTTGTTGCATCAGCTCTGGTGCTCAGGGGGCTGTTTTTGGGGGGCCTCTGTGTCGGGCATGTCACCCCTCCTGCTGCGGATAAAGCCACAGGCTTTTCCAATACACCCAAGGCCTCTTCTCCCCACTCCCTACTTCATGCCAGCAGCTGATAGCTTGGGACTGCAATGTCCCACCTTGGGAGGTGTTAAGTTGTGTGTCCTTTCTAATGTCCCCTGGCTCTGTGTTGTTATCTTATCTTCATCAGTGGGCAGTCGGCACTTCTGTCCATGCAGGGTGTGGTGCTCTTCTTTGCAGCTTTTTGTAACACAGTTCCAAAAAGCAGGGAAAATGTTTAACTCCTAAAACTGTAATATTTCAGTCTCTGACAGAAACCAAACCTCCTTGTCTTGGTAACTTTTGCAGCCTCAAATTTTGGAAAACATGAGTCCTCAATATTCCTTTAGCATTGAAACATAAAATTAAAAACTAACAAAAGGAGTCCAATTTGTAGTTTGAAATGGTTAGAAAAATAAAAGCAACTTTTTTGGGCTAGCTTTTCAGCTGCTCCATCAGAGTCATGTGCTAATTAGCAGGAGCTGTTTCTCTATAAAACCATATAATTCTGTTAGCTGAAGTTTTAAATCATACTTATTGTTTCATTTTCTAAAAATACATACATATATATGTACATAGATACAGAGAAAGTGTGAGTATTTCAATAAAATAAGTTAATTTCTCTGTAGCCTGGCACTGCAATACAACTTATGTATCCTAGGAGATAAGAAGATTGACTCCTGTGAATGGATATTTACAAAATAATGTTGGAATGAGTAGCCACTGTCTTAAAGAGTAAAAACAGTTAACACAACTGAATGGAAATCAATATTTCAAAGTTGTCTGCAAGTGTGAGATGGTTTTTTTTGGAATATGCAGCATGAAAGGATGCTCAGAAATTCCCTGCAGTTTTCCACACAGAACTGACAGCTGAAGAGATCCAAGCCCACAGGAAAATTGATGTTTCTTGTTTCTATCAGATTGGCAAGTGTTGCTCACACAAATCAGCTTCTCCCCACCTCTTCATGGCAGGAGAGAAGGCTCAGAAAACAGGCTGCATGTCCTCTGCCTAGGGGTCAATGAGATCTGGTGAAAATGGATGCTTTTCTCTTCTGCTGTGGTTGAGTGGCTTATGGAACCCAGGGACATCAGGAGAAACCTAAGCCACAAGCTCTCTGGATGAGCAGGACAGACACTGCTAAGTGGCAAATGCCTTTCCAGCTAAGTGGAAACTGCTCATGGAATATTCTGTTTTCATCACAGAGGAAACAATTTTTTTCCAAAGGACTAAAGCCTTATTTTAAAAAAACCCCAATATCCAAACAACCCCCAAAAGTGAAAACAAAAGGACAAAAGGTATCATGGTTAAAACTTTTTCTCATCAGGCACTTGTATCCTAGTTTGGCTATCCAAGCTCCACACTGGAGTATTCAAAGCTTTCTTGTGCTGGTGGCATTCAAGGCTTTTTTGTTGATGCAAGCCAGATCATCGACAGGGGAGAAAATCACAGGAACAAAGGGAGAAAGAAAAGAATGAATTCTGAAGAAAGGAGTAAGGTATAGAAAGAGACAGGAGATGCTGGTATTGCAGTTCCTGCCTGTAGCTGAGCGTTTGAAATTCATAAGCACTCAGCTGACACTCTACAAACAGAAGTACATTTCCTTTCACTCAATTTTTGAATTCTCCAGAGGTAAGAAGTGTTGCAAACAGACAGTTCTGGGGTTTAGTTCTATTGTATGTGGTGAATGCATACAGCACACCCACGACTGAGCAGAAAAATTGAAGTCAAAGCAGGAACTAGTTACACATGCAAGATATATCTTCTGCTCCCTCCAATATATTCATTACCTAGTATTGTTCCAGCTGCTTTCATCAACAGACAGTGTACAATAACAGTAAATTGGCATCCATAGGGTTATGAAGGGTTGATAAGTCCCTCAGCATTTGCTGGAAGTCCTTTGGGAAGAGTGAGTTTCACCATTTCTCAGCAGATTGGGTGCAGGTGGGGCCAGAGTGTGGCAAAGGCTGTTCCACTCCCAGGAGAAGCTGGAAATATGCTTTAGCTGTTGCTTTGTCAAAAAAACCATGGTTAGAAAGGGAAGCACTGAACTGTTCCATTCGCCTGTGCGTGATGGCTGCTGGGCCAGCTTGCCCCACAGCTGATGGGAAAGAACAACTAAACCTTGGGAGAACTCAGGTCTCGGACCTCAGAGAACAAGGATTGCCAGGGAAGAAATAGAGCTTCTAAGGAACAGTGCCTGCCTGGAGTTTGATGATCAAAAACTTTTGCCAAAAAACATCTTCAGTGGGAGCACCAAAACAGCGAGCTCGTGAGCCACATGTGAGGAACTCTGGGGGAAGGCTTCTGCCCCAGGCCAGGTTTGGTTGGAAGGTGTGTGCATGATTTGTGGGGTGGCTGTTTCCAGGTGTTCCAAGGGTGATGTGTGGCCACAGCTCCACTTTGACTGCGTGGCAGAAGGTCACGTAAGGTAACTTCTGCTGGACTAGTGATTGGGGTGAGGCAGACAAGTTGGTGGATGCACATTTGGCTTTTCCCAAGTCAAGAGCAGCAGGAGTAACCTGTAAGCCAAGAGAGCCTGGGCACCTGCTCTGAGTTTCTGTAGGATGTTTTGCCAGGAGAAACATCTTACATTCATCTCACCCCTGACCCAGCACCCAGGCCCACATCTGCCCCAAATATCACTGAGGGGACAGGCAGCCTTGTGCCAGCTGTCTGTGCAAGGCTGGGAAGTGGAAGTAAATCCTGCACCTAGTCCTGCCCAGAATTATCCTCGTGGAGAGAGCTGTAGAGCTTAAAATGATGTTCGGTCACAGCTTTTCTTGTCAAAAATCCTTCCAGAAAGAATTCTCCTTACATACCTGGGAACTGTGAGTCCCATTCATTCAAGTGTGAGCCCCTCCACATTTTTTGGAGAATTCCCCGTTCTCCAAAAGCTGGAGAAAGAGCTTTTCTTCTCCTCCAAGACTGGCAGATCATACAGCTGAAAGTAGAAAATTGCTTCATATTAATATGTGAACATTTTAATTTATGCATCTGACTGATATTATTCCGTAATTAAATTATATTCCCATGGTGTGTATAATATCAGGGTTGTAGTAATACAAATAATTAGTAATTAACTCTAATCAGATCAGTTAGCAAATGCCAGATTCCAGACGAATAAGCTGACCAACAGTGTCTGTGGTTGAGGAAAGACAAGAAAGAAGGAAGAAAAGATAATTTGTGTTGATAGATAAGGGAGGAAGTGAAAATAACAGGAAATCCATTTTCAAGAGAACTCCCCTGCCAAAGAAAACAAGAATGCTACCTTAAAAGATGCTGTGGGCCATGGCCTTGAGCCTGCAGCTCTGTTGTTAGAAGACATTCCACTCAGACCTCTCACACTTGGCCCTGAGTCCCTCCCAAATGCCTCTTACGATGTTTTGGTGCTGGACTAAAGGAAGGGCCAGTCCAGAAGCAGACACAAGGCACCTTCAGCCAACAGAATGTTTCTCAGCTGCCTCCCAGCTGCCAAGTCCTTGGAGATGACAAGTGATGGTGGCACGTCAGTGTCTTCCTCAAAATGCCAGTGGCACCTTGGCCTGCAAATTTAGGAATGGGCTCCTAGTGAGTTGCTCCCACTAATCTCCAGGCAACTGCAAGGGGCCTGAGGACAACTAACACGGGGCCATGGAGAATTAATCTACAGAAAAATGAAATATAAAAATCTGTGAATAGGACTTCCTATCTAAGAGGTTAATACTGCGATCTGAACAGTTCTTCCTGGCTCAAACCGGTAAAATATTGTGCTTTGCCTGTGCTCTCAAAAAGTTTTTAAATGTTTTAAAAATGTTTTTAATGATTTCGGCTTGCATCTGTCAAACAAAGTCAGTTAGAAAATTCAAGATGTGCTCTTGCCAGCCAAGCTGCACTTGGATCAGTATCAAATATTTCAGAGACAAATAATTTCAAAAGAAAGTACCTAGTGTTGCATCTCAGAAAGGTCAGTGTGAAATATTCTGTGATTGTGAAAGGGTTTAGCATTTATTTTCTCAGTTATAAAATGTCCTTGAAACAAACATTTTCCTGCAGCCAAACTTCTCTGTGTTTAAATGTTATTTTGTGATGAAAAATGTTCTTAGCAAACATAAAACAACTGCTGCTTTGTGCCAAGTCAATGCCAACAGGTTCCTTTCTTCAAGGGCAGCAGGAAAAGAGAGGCGTGGTAAATGGTCACACTTGCTACAGTTGGTTGAAATCAGCGATGAATTGATGATCAAGAAAAACCTAAACAGGGCTTCCCGCTGATCCTGCACCTGTCTTGAGCAAAGGTTAACAACAAAATGATGCCTGGGGTGAACCAAAATGATTATTTTACCTTTTGTATCCACCATAAATGCTGACCAAAAGTAACCAAGACCTTCATTAAGTGTTACTTGCGTATTAACTCTCACCCCCCTTAGAATGCAAATGAAGAGAACAGAGGATATGCCTTATGTGTATGATCTCAGTCACCAACACCCAGGCCATGACATACAATTGTCATTCTCTTTGGGAAGGACTAAAAATTATTGTATTAAAAAAAGGAGTTTCATAGCAAAGACAAAGACAAAGAGAAGAGAAGAGAAGAGAAGAGAAGAGAAGAGAAGAGAAGAGAAGAGAAGAGAAGAGAAGAGAAGAGAAGAGAAGAGAAGAGAAGAGAAGAGAAGAGAAGAGAAGAGAAGAGAAGAGAAGAGAAGAGAAGAGAAGAGAAGAGAAGAGAAGAGAAGAGAAGAGAAGAGAAGAGAAGAGAAGAGAAGAGAAGAGAAGAGAAGAGAAGAGAAGAGAAGAGAAGAGAAGAGAAGAGAAGAGAAGAGAAGAGAAGAGAAGAGAAGAGAAGAGAAGAGAAGAGAAGAGAAGAGAAGAGAAGAGAAGAGAAGAGAAGAGAAGAGAAGAGAAGAGAAGAGAAGAGAAGAGAAGAGAAGAGAAGAGAAGAGAAGAGAAGAGAAGAGAAGAGAAGAGAAGAGAAGAGAAGAGAAGAGAAGAGAAGAGAAGAGAAGAGAAGAGAAGAGAAGAGAAGAGAAGAGAAGAGAAGAGAAGAGAAGAGAAGAGAAGAGAAGAGAAGAGAAGAGAAGAGAAGAGAAGAGAAGAGAAGAGAAGAGAAGAGAAGAGAAGAGAAGAGAAGAGAAGAGAAGAGAAGAGAAGAGAAGAGAAGAGAAGAGAAGAGAAGAGAAGAGAAGAGAAGAGAAGAGAAGAGAAGAGAAGAGAAGAGAAGAGAAGAGAAGAGAAGAGAAGAGAAGAGAAGAGAAGAGAAGAGAAGAGAAGAGAAGAGAAGAGAAGAGAAGAGAAGAGAAGAGAAGAGAAGAGAAGAGAAGAGAAGAGAAGAGAAGAGAAGAGAAGAGAAGAGAAGAGAAGAGAAGAGAAGAGAAGAGAAGAGAAGAGAAGAGAAGAGAAAGAAAGGAAGACTAAAACAGGAGAAAAACACCTCTGCTAGCTCAGGATCAGTTGATGGACTTTTTCTCTCTTCCTCTTACAAAGGGATACTTTTAGGTGAGATTTTTGCTTCCAGCTGCATTGGAACAGACACAGAAATATTTTAATGTATATATCTAATAAATCTCTGTTACTATACCTTCTGTCCAGAAACACTCTGTAGTTAGTGTATTTATTATCAGCAACTTTCACTTTGTTTCAATAAACCACACTATTTGTGAATCTGGATTCTGGATGTTCTTACTGAATTCAGCCAGACCTATGGCATCAGTAAATCACATTTTTTATGAATCTGTCATCATGAAAGTTCTTGTTGAACATGACCAAACTCATAGTGCTGAATTGGTAATAAAGCTGAATTGGTAATAAATAGAACGAAGGTCCAGCTGCACCCAGCTCCTCAGAGCTCTGAGTGTCACTAAGAAGGTTTATTATATCCCAGGTTTCTGTGTACTTGACTCAACAGGTTGTTGCTTTGTCAGGGGGTTCTTTGGACCCTGACATGTCGTGGCGAGGGAAGACTCAGATAGCTCAATATGAGTTATCAGCAAGCTTCAATTTATTGATTAAGGCGTAGCATACTTATACAGTTCATAATAAGCTAATGCATATTCTGTAGCCTAACTATTCTATTGGATATCTTTCTAACTGTTAACCCCGCCTTTAGTTTTTCATTCCTGGTCACTTACATCTTCATTTTCCCACGTCTAGCTAACTACAAGCTATCTGCAAGTTCCCTGTTATCAAACTACCAGCTGCAGTCCGGGGCATCGTGCCTCAGCCTCCTCCACTTCTCAACCTAGCTGAGACCGACATTTCCCCAGGTCCTGCTTAGCTATCTGCAGCATGTCTAAACGACCTTTGTCAGCTAACTTCTCCACAATTCCCCCGTTTTATTCTGTGCAAGCAAAACTTGATTAGTAACAGATGCAGTAATTTTTGATATCATTCTCTGAAAACATAGACATAAGCATGGTAAGCAAATCACTAACAATAATACGACTACTTCTATGCTAATAAAATGCTGTATCAAGGAAGTTAGTTATGGTTTGAGGCTTAGTGATTCTAACTATCCTTCTAATCCTAGCTCGCTTTGCCGCTGCAGCTGTGAGGTCGGGACGAGCCAGAGCTGGGAGCAGCCGCAGGATGAGCCAGAGCCGGGGTCGGGGTCGGAGCGGAGCAGGGGGAGCTCTCAGCCCATCTCTACACCCTCGGCACGAGCACCCCTCACCTCTCCCACCCCCGCAGCAGGAATTTAGTCTTAACATGGCCTCTCCCTCCCTTTTCCGGGATCTCAGCGTCTCCCCCCGGCTGGGGAAGGGCTGGTGAGGAGGGACAAGAGAGGCGGGGAGGGGGTGCGGGCGGGGCCGGGCCGTGCCCCCCGGGGCTCAGATGGCTTCCACGTAGTTGGCTGGGAGCATCCCTGTGTCTCCCGTGCGCTCCACGGTGCCGTACATCCACTTGTTGTTGATCTGCTGCAGGTTGATGATGGTGTCCCCGTCCTGGAACGACACCTCGTCCTCATCCGCCGCGTTGTAGTCGTAGACGGCGCGGAAACGCTTCCCCCTCCGGCCGGGGCGTGGCGCTGCGTGGAGATCGGAGCTGCCTGCTCCTTGTAGCCATAGGACTGGGATGGAGGAGGCTGCTGCTTGTGTCGTCACGCGGGGTCTTCTCGCGCTGGCTTTCCCATTTCCCGACCCGCACCGGCACACAGCTGTATTATGCGTGTTGACCTGGCATCGCTGGCACCATACGGATCCTGCAGGGCAGTCTCGTCGCATGTGGCCTGTGTTGCCGCGGCGAAAACATCTGATCTGTGACTGTCCTCTCCGTTGGGGCTGGCTTAGTGACGCTTGCAAGGAAGCAAGGGCGGCTAATACTTGATTTTGAGAAACTTGTGCTTGTTCCTTAATGCTAGCCCCCAATTCATCATCGAGAGCTGCGTCCCAAAGCTTATCTCTAAACACATGCCATTCCTCTTCATCAAAGACAGTATTGGGATCAACAAAACATCCCTTAGCAGTCCCATACGTCAGCAATCCTGCCAGCTCTTTGCTTAGTTCCTTATCTACAACTCTCCGCTTTTCTAAAAAGCATTTGAGTAAATCATACGCCTCTTGCCTTTCCATACCTGTTTCTAATCTTTCAGCGCTGTTGCAGCCCTTGCAAGGATGTCTGCGGCGCTTGTGGGCCAAGGCTCTTCTGTAAGGTCACTTGGGGCACAGAGCCAGCTCTTTTGCCTTCTGTGCTGCTGCAGAACCAACACCTGATACTACACCAGACTGTGGCTCACAGGGTCAAGCCCCCTGATAGGGTCGCATAGAGTCCCTGTGCTCAGGCGCCATTTGTCGCGGCGAGGGAAGACTCGGATAGCTCAATATGAGTCATCAGTAAGCTTCAATTTATTGATTAAGGCGTAGCATACTTATACAGTTCATAATAAGCTAATGCATATTCTGTAGCCTAACTATTCTATTGGATATCTTTCTAATTGTTAACCCCGCCTTTAGTTTTTCATTCCTGGTCACTTACATCTTCATTTTCCCACGTCTAGCTAACTACAAGCTATCTGCAAGTTCCCTGTTATCAAACTACCAGCTGCAGTCCGGGGCATCGTGCCTCAGCCTCCTCCACTTCTCAACCTAGCTGAGACCGACATTTCCCCAGGTCCTGCTTAGCTATCTGCAGTACGTCTAAATGACCTTTGTCAGCTAACTAGTTCTCCACACTGACATCTGGCCCAGCAGTGTTCCTTATTTCAGTGTCTCATGTCCCGAAAAGATGAAATGAGGCTTCTTTCTGCTGTTTCAAAGCTTGTTTAATTTTCTTTCTTATCAAAGTTTTGGAGGCACAGACTGTGCTGTGACCTCCAGGAACATGAGGGCAGAAAGGCAATGGCTACCCGAAGTAGGTAGTTTTTATATCTATTATCAACCAGTTAGAAAACTTTACACATCTTATTTTGTTCCTAAAACCAGTGAATATCAACCTTATTGACATGTCTCCTCTACACTAAATTCTATCTACCAATTAACAAATCACAGGAACTCATGTCAGAGAAGAAAGGAAGAGAAGGAGAAAGAAGATGATGAACAAGAAGAAGCCAACACCCTAGAATCTCCATGTTGTCTCTATATAATATATATAGCAAAACCTAAAAACTACAACTACACACTCTGTGGTACACTACTTTGGTGCTCTCAGCTCACCCAGAGGAGCAGGAAAAGTTCACAGGCTTTTCCTGGACTCCAACATTGCTTGGGCTTTTTTGTTTGTTTGGTTTTTTGTTTGTTTGTTTTTTGTTTTTGTTTTTGTTTTGTTTTGTTTGGTTTGACACTTCAACAAGCCACTGGCTGCTTGAAAATTACTGATGAGTGCTTACATTTCAGACTGTTTTCAGAAGTGCCACTGTTAGGTGTTATCTTAAAAGTCTTCCTCTTGTATGTAAGCATGTTCAGCCTTCAGTGAGATGTTTTGGTTACTTATTCGTGATTCAGTTTTGTGAGCTGCCACTGCCAACAATTTAATAGTAATACAAGCTGTTGCTTCATTAAGCTGTTTTTGAAAGAAAATCTATACTAGATAGCCTATATTGGCTCGATTGAGCATTCATTTATTTGTTGTGACCAGTCTTGCCTCTTGAGTGAGTCTCAGATGAGTAGAAAATAATGAATACACCAGGACTATGGCAGGTCTTCTAAAACACAATGAATAAAGCAGTGCTAGGGCAGAGCAAAGAACTGTAGCGCCAGACAATCTAAGGTTCTATACACGGAACACCATCTTCAATCCCAGAGATTCCAGAGGATGACTCCAGAGAGGTGGTATACAACTGAGATGAGCTCTGAAGGCTTCTGAAAAGACACAGATTAAATCCATGGCCAAGATGGATCAAGGCCTGCCTTCTGTGTCCTTTCCATTGTAAAACAATGAGGAGATGCTGTTGAGGATGTGCCACTACCATTCCCATGCACGGCCACCAGTTTGACCCCACCCAGTGCCAGCAAAAGGTGCACTGGGGATAGGTAGAAGGGAAAAAAAAAAGCAGCAAGCAACTGACTCAAAAATACAGCAGGGAAGCAGGGAAGCAGCGAAGTCCAGCTCTCACGGCCTGCTGTCCCCTCTGCAGGTGGGATTATTGAGCAGAATTGTTGTTATTTTTATGGCCGAAATCACAGCCTTCTCCTTGATTGAGATCAATATTGATTTCCCTTTCTCTTTCAGCTTTTCACATATGCCTGTATGTGAGTATGGATACGTATGTGTACAGGTACCTACCTATATATAGGTACATAAATGTATGGATGTGTTATCCACACACACCCTGTACCTATAGAGCACTAAAAAAGCAGGAGTCTGAAAGAGGAGTCTAAACCACCACTGGGTGTTCTGGAAGGACAAATTGAATTTATATGCAAACATAAACCTTGTTTTGGGAAGGGGGGGCAATGTAACCCATCTGGTACATCATTTCAGATGCTTTTCTTCTGCTCAAGCTCAGTCTGTTACTTGAAAGGAAATTCTTCAGAGGAAGGGTTTTGACCAAAGCAACACTGAGTTATCAGCCAAGAGAAGGTGGCTTTCTTCCCAGCCACATAGCGCTGTGGCTGTGTGCAGTCATAGATTGGATGTAGCAAATTACAGATTCTCTCCTACCTCCTGCCTCACAACATGTCTCTCACAGAGCCTTTTCCTCCCCTTTGCTTCCTCCTGCAGACCCTGAAACGTAAATCACCTGGTTATAAGTACACTTGGACATGTCCAAAGTAAAATTGTGATGGCATGAAGGAGCACCACCCACCTTCTGACAATTGCTTGGAGCAGACTCTCCAGAGCTGCCTCATGATTAGTAAATAGCAGACATATGTTGTGCTCACCACACAGCCTTAAGTTTGTAACAGTGTTGGCAGCTCCTGCTCTCATTCCTTTGGCACGGCTGAGATCCTGATGTCTGCAGCACTGAGTCATGCCACGATGTCCGGAGCAAAATCCAATGTTCTTCTGTGCAAAAGGGAAGCAGGACCACGTGCTCTGGTGACCTGATTGCCTGACCATACTTGGCTCTGTGTGTCACTACAGCAGCATCTGTGAGCAAACACGTGCAGCCAGCAAAGAGCATCCTTTGTGTTGGCCTCACACAAGTTGCGGCAGGGTGCTGAAAAGGGCTGAGTTGGTTTCCCTGAGAAAACTGACACTCTTCTTGTCACCCACCTCCACCTCTGCCCCCTGTCTTGGATTTGAAGCTGTCTAAGCCAAGGATAGATATCTGGATTGCATCTTGACCTGAAGAAATCTCTCAGGTGCAGCCCTTCTGCAGATTCTCATCCTGTGGTCTTGCCTTGCTCAGACAAGTGTAATGATCTCTGAGAATTATGAAGCCTGTTCCTACACAGACATGTCTTATTATGCCCCTGACTGAGGTTCCACCACTGGCTGGGGCTTTCAGCAGCCTGAGTGTGTGTTCTCTGGCATCTAAAACACAGGGCACTCTCCCTTTGGGCCCTTTCTCATATCTTCCTTACAGTTAAGTTCATAGGCACCTAATTACATTAAATTTTTGGCTGCCTTCAAATTTCCTTTGCAAGTCAGCAGATGGCATTTCCCAAATTGTGAGAGGTGTGTGGCACCCAGCCCAGAAAAGGTGGCTGTCACTGCCACTGCTATTCCAGCCTTGGTGTACAGGGATGTTCCCAAGCTATGCCCTCTTGGTTCCTCAGCAGGGAGCTCTTGCAAGCTGGCTGTATGGTGGGAATTGCCTGGATGATGGGAAAAATTAATTTCAGACTGAGCTATAAAAATGCTCAAGGCCAGGAGACTCCCAAATAAAGGCACAAAAAAATCAATGGAGGTACCAGGGAGTTATGAAATCCTGTCAGATGACAGATGCAGTATTAGTCTCTGACCCAGCAAATTATTTGCTGAGTGTCTCTGTTCCCTTGAACTGTGAGACTTTCACAAAGACAGTTTTTTTTCTTCCCTCTCAGAGAGTCTCCAGCACTCCCCATGTATCTTTTGAGGTTAATCCACAGTGACATCCTACATTATACAATTAAGTTGGAGCTTTCTGATCCTGGACTTTACAGTTTGGGATTTTTCCTTGCAGCTGATCTTAGGTATCACAACAGCTTGTCATCTGGTTAAAGATACCAGTGCCATTTCTTTAACACTTCCTCATGGAGCCAATATGGCAAAAAGGTCTCACTTCAGAAAGGCTTCTCTCCTCTCTCTCTGAGATGGCAGAGATCTATTGTAAACTAAAGAAGGTGTCCCTGTATCCAAACACATGAGCTCACTGCATATGGACCTTCTTTCTCCTCCCCAAGGATGAGGAGAGAAGGACCATGTGGGATAAACTGGTGCTGTCTCAGAGGGAGTGGATGTTGGTGGCAGTTTCTAGTCTTCGTGCCATAGACTTAGAGGATTTTAGATGTTTAGATGGTTGTATCTGCCAACCAGAGATGTTGCAGCAGGTCGTGACAACATCACTTTTCTTAGGAAGACACAGGTCCATGTTCAGCTCCTCAGTGACCCACAGCTCAGTCAATCAGCAAACTGGACCTGTACTAAGGCATAAAAACAATCACTGGGAGGTTTATCCCCACTCTTGTCTGCAGTGAGGCCCAGGTCCACCTCCTCAGCATGCAAGCCCCCTTCAGCTTCCTAGCCCTTCACCCTGGACTGCCATTCCAAGTGCCAGCTCCACATCACACTGTGGGTTGCTTCAGGGCAAAAGAGCTTCAATTTTCAGCCAGGTGATGTTCCCAGGAGTGTTCCTGCTATGCAGGTCTTTCACACAGTGCTGCTGCTCCTGTTTGCTGTCCACTAGGGGCTCCTGAGGACACGGAAAGCTGCACTCCCTGTATTTGGAATGCTATTTTTAAAGCTGGGTGCAAGGGCCTCTGTGGTATTAAGGCTGCCCTTGTTGGGAAAGTTTCTTCTAGCTCCAGAACTGGCTTTTTCCTCTCAGATCAATATTCAGCCAGCACAATCACCAAAGTTCTTAAGGCAGAGTTCTCAACCATGAGATTGGTTTTAAAATTACATCACTATTATTGTTTTTAGGCTTGCTTAACAACCTTACAGTACCTGTGTTTGCTTTCCCATTTTTTTGAACTCCAGGTTAACTTCAAATCAAGGCTAGGAAATACTAGTTTCTTTCCCTTTAAATGAAAATTTAGAGGTTTTTTATTCAATACCATGTACTCCAAAGCTCAGGCTTTATGAGAAAGACTATTTCCCACAAAACATGCATAATACATATGCAGAAGGGACTAGGAGTACATTGCCAGTCTTCAGGCTTAGCTTGAAGCCTAACAATTTGCCAATATGGATGGAATCCCTGTCCGTGGCAGGGGGGTTAGATCTAAATGATTTTAAAGCTCCCTTCCCACTGAAATCATTCTCTGGTTCTATGAATTCAATTCCATAAAACCCACCAGTGACTGCAACAGGGTTTTGGGTCCAGGGACAGCATGAGATGGTCCATACAAGCACCTCATGAGGTAGCTGGACTGGGTGTGCTGGGGTAAGTTTCACTCAGTCTAATGCTTCACATCCACCCCAAAAAAAGTGTCACACAAAGCACCAGTAGCTGTTTATCATGTGTTTTAATAAACCATATGGCTACCAGAAAAATAGGATTGCATGTGTTTGTTCTCCCCCCAACTAAAACAAATTAAGTCAAATTCAAACCAAAATAATGGAAACCCAGAACAAGAGAAAAACTGAACCAGAGCAAAGATGACACACAATACAGAGTTGGGAAAAATAGTCTTTGATGACATCCTTGTTTAAAGAAACCATGTTTGTAAAAAATGAGGCAGTTGAATAATAAAATGGTCATTTATTTGATTGGTTTTCCCCTCTGTGTGTATATATATATGTAGCTACATATATATGTCTATGCTGATACACCCTGGAGCGGGACGAAATGGTAAGACAAAAAAATAGTTGAGTGCAGGGAAATCTGTAAGACAAAACAACAGTTGAGTGTGGGGAGCAAGTAAAGAAGAAAATAAATGTATCGTTTCAGTCAGTGAAGTAAGGACAAGGCTCAATCCCCCTACAATTTACCACTGCTCTGCTTATTGGGGAACAGTCTTGTCTCTCCATGGCTATGCCGTGTCCCTGATGCACAGCTGAGCTGTGAGTTTCTGATCTGAGTGGTCTTCACTGGTCTGTGTATGAGCAGGACCCCAGAAATGTATGAAGCATTCTTTTCTCTGGTTAATTCCCATGCTTTACCATGATTTTTTAATTAAAAACTTATTAGTATTTCAGTTTGCATTTTTCCCCAGGTTTCTTGGACTGACTGCTGTGCAGGTCTCCACGGCAAGGTGGAGCAGCCCAGATGAGCAATAATGCCACAGTAAAGTGCTGTTTTCACAATGTGACTGGATGGAGGAACTAATTTTACAACGGGTCTCATGTTACTTCGAAATTGCACTCTGTCTGCGGAGCCGAGTCATGCAGTTGTAACCTCAGCTGTTCTTCACTGAGTGGGCCTGTGGGACACACCCTAATCCAAAAACAAGGAAAGGAAGGAAAAATGGTTTTAATTTCCTTTTCTCCTTCCACAGAAAGCTACCCCCAGCAAGAAGAGTGGGCAATACCACTCTACACTGAGGCAGCTGATTCACTCTTAGGCAAACGAGTCCTGCGTTCCAAAGACAAAAAAAGCCATCTTCTTCCTCTTGTTTTTATACTGCTCTTTCAGAGAACCAGTCACTGTCCATGCTTTCCCAGATCTCAGTGCTGTGTTTAACAAGCAAATTAAGCACAAGCTCATGTTGGCTGCAAAGTTCAGGTGACCAAGAAGGTATTAAGAGAACAGCTCAGTTTGCCAGATGCTTGTAAACACCATATTGAAAAGAAGGCAAAGGCAAAACACCCTTCTCCACACCTCCCCCCTCTTCCTTCCTTTTTTCTTTTTTTTTTCATTCTTTGTCTCTCTTTTGCTCTTTCTTTTCCTTTTTTGTACAGGGGTTGATGAAGATAAGCAAGACTCGTGCATCACAAATGGTGGAACTTCCCCCAGCCCCGCCAACTTCCCACCTTACAACAATGCACAAGCCCATCTCATCCTGTACCTGCCCCCACAAAGTGTTTGTCTCTTTTTGGAAAACCACGCAGTCTGATGTGCTGGGGACTTCTGCAGTGCAGGAGCCAGGTTGGCTGGTTCTTCCCCCTTTCCTGAGGCTCATAGATGGTTGTTTTTCGACAGGTAGGCAATAAGAGCCACAGCTACCCCGACGTAGATGCCAGTTCCGATTGTGATGGACAGGACAGCCAGGAAGAGAGCTCGCCGGGAGCTGGAGCTTGCGTGGTGGAAATCCCCCTTGGCTACTGCTTTGTTTGTCTGCAAGAGATACAACAACAACAATGCCATATATTAATTTGTTTTACCTGGAAATGAAGATGTAACGCTAATCTCTTGGCTGAAACAGGATTCTGGGATGTGACAGGTTAAAGTGGTTGGCAATCAGACACTTAATGAGTCAAATGAGGTCATTTGCACAATTGAGATGGTGATGGAAATAGCAGCACCTCAAAGGAGGGTGTTTTCATAGACCATGCTGTGGAATCAAGCAGGGACACCCCGCAGGCAGTCAGAGATCTGTCACCTACAGGACAGCTCTTGTATAAGCAAATGAGCTCCATAAGTTCTGAGACAATCTTTGTTCCCTCATTACAAGGAGTGAGGAATCCTCAATGCTTTAATTGTATATCTCCACAAATGATGAGTTGCTGGGACACTTTCTTCTTCAGTGCCATCTACTACTCTATTTTTGTTGTTTTATTTTTTGTTGTTGTTGTTGTTGTTTTTTGGGTTTTTTTTGCTACTCAGACCAATTTGCAGCAGCCAAATAACAAGCTTCCACACAGATTTAAAAAAACCCAAAATGCTTCAGCCTTTCTGTCAATGACTTTATTAGGAGAACTGTCTCTTCTCACTCATCAACCTAATTTTTTAAGCATAATGCTTTATGAATATTTCAGGCAGAAACAATACCAAACAATACAGGCAAGGCTGCAGGCTGGAGGGAGCTGTCTCAGAAGAGCAAGACAGAAACAGCACAGGTTTACACACCTGCTGTCATGTCCTTTGGTTCAGGTGGAGAAGGGATCCTACTCACTCTGCAGAGCCTCCCAGCAGGGTAACCAAGGATTTCATGATCTTCTTGTCTGGAGCCACCAAAGACTCAAAAGGAGATCCCTTCTTAAAAAAAATTCCAGGGCCTTTGGGGATCATGTTAGGGTCTCTTAAAAGAGTTGGCAGGGAAAGCAGAGAAAGCCTTAGAAAGAGCTGGTCCTGCAGCTCCCCTCAAAGACTTTCCTCATGCACCTGCTCTCCACCACAGAACCAGTCTTGATCTGAAAGGCTCCTGTTTACTGAAATTGGACTGAGGTAAATGCACAGCAATGAAGATAACAGAGCTTTTGTATAAACTGAGATTCAACCCATTAAAACAGAGGGAAAGTTTAAAAACAATAGAACATTTTCAAACTGGCATTTCTGAAATGTCACTTTATGTAATGGAAAAAGTTGCAACATTTGAGCTGACCTCTTTTAAGTGAAACTTTATAAAGTTTTAAACTACCATTTCTTCACCTAAAAATAGATGGGAAGTCAAAGGGAAAAGAAACCATTAATCAAAATGTCAAATAATCTGAGAACTTGACAGTGTATCTTGATTGCTTCAATAGAAGAGGTTGGATTTACCAAAAATAATGAGTTGAAAGACCCAAAAAGATTCAGAAGGCTGATTTTTCAAATACTAGTACACTTTTTCCTGATAGGATCTTCAGTGTAGCAACAAACCTGCTCAAAAAGAAGAGGGTTTTTTTCCTTGATGAACTCTTTGAGGACAGCCCTGACCTTTGTGAAAGGACTGGACCTGCGGTGGAAATCCAGCTTCTTGTTAAAATGTTCCCCCAGACAAAACCAGATGTCTTGTATTACTCATGTGCTGCCATGAAGTTTTTGAATTATGCAGCTCCAGACATTATGATATAGAGTGGAACGCACCCGCGCCTTCACAGAAATTCTAGTTTCCAACAAATTACCTAATCTGAGTGCATTTTTTTCCTCTTAACTTAATGCATATTTGGTGATTAAGGAAAATTAAATCCCTCCTATATGGAATTTTAACTGTAAGATTGCATTGGTAAGGGCACATGGGAAGGACAATCTCACAGTTCTCCTTTATTCCAGTCAGAAAGATTTACACTGAGATGGAGAAACCATCCACACAGAAACCGGCTTTCATCCATGAAAGAGTAGTCTGAAAGAATTTGCTTAGTAATAAGAAAATTCTTTGATGCTATTTCCTAATAAGCAAAACCCTCACATTATTACTCAACATCTTTATGAAAATGAAAATTACAGCATTTCTGCAGGTTTAAGCTAAAAGGATCTGAAAATACTTACTAAACAAAATGCAGCTGAGGCCAAATGCAATAGTTTAGCATCTAGCAAGTAATAAATAGTTTATCTTGATTTTCTTTATTTTAACAGCCCTTTGGTGGTTTTGATCAATTTGAGAAAGTCCCTTTGTTTTGGGACCAATCCAACTACTTGACCCAGTCCATTTCATACCTGACATAAGGAAAAGACATCCTGCTGAGTTTTCCATGCCAGATGTGCTCTGGCAAAACCCATAATGTCTTGTGTAGATCAGAGCCAAACCACACCCAGATACACCAGCTTTTCCATAGATTTTTCAGCAACATCTGCTTCAGAGGACAGTGCAGCCAGGACTGGTGCAGGAATGAAGATCCAAATGCCCTACTAACAAGAGCTTAATTCACTACAGCCTCTTCAAGCTACATGTCTCAATAACAATCTCAATAACGACTTTTCCAATGTGCTTGAAAGTTGCTGCAAAAGTTAGTGTTCTTCCTGATCAAAACTGTGTTATTTGTGGAGTTTTATAGTACTTCTGTCCACTCACTTCTTCCCTTCCCTGGCAAGGCTGTGGCTGGCAGCCAGATGATGGATATAACAATTTAATGCAGCCTTTGGATGGGAGCACGGGGCACAGGCTGTGATGAGGACTGAGTGCTACGAGGCTGAAAACAGGGATTTTAGCAAATGCCAGCTGCCAATCAATCTTCTCTTTAGAGGCTTTGGAAGAAAGCCAGAAAAGTGAGGAGGGGGAGGGGAAGAAAGAGTAAGGAGATCTGGAAGGATTATCTGCTTTTGTTTAACTAAAAAAATGAATGTCTTTTCTAGAAACACTTTCAAGGAACTTCCCTGGAGGTTCAAGTTGAGCTTCTGCAGACCATATTCTGGGTGTCTCTGGGCTGCATGTTTTATAGGCCGAGAGAAGATGAATAATGTACCTCCAAGCTGCAAGGCTAAAACATTCTGCTGCATCCCACTGTGACTCATATATCATACTCTCAAAATACCTTCTGGTATGCAGTATCTGGAAACAAGAAACACATTGATCACAATTGTTAATCCTGCCTCATCTCACCAAGGCTGGAGATCAGGATTGGCTCCATGAAGCAGAAGAAGAGATTATCCTGACCTCTTTGGTCAGGTGATGAAAGGATTTCTTTTCACTTCATGGGAACCAACAGCCAGAAAGGCCAGGGCTGCACAATCTCTCTGCAGCCACTGGCCAGACCCTGAGTTTTAGTTCTTCAAGTGATATGTAAAAAAAAAAAAAAAAAGCCACAGAATGAGAAGCAGCTCACACAGATGATGCTTCTGCTCCTGTATCTTTTATCCTTCCTCTAGTCAAATGCTCTGTCTCCTCTTTTTAGCTTGCCTAACTTGTACTTCTGCTGATCTCCAATTTTTGGGCAGTAATTTCACCTTCAGGCTTATATCACTTATTTCCACTGATGGTGAGAAAAAGACTCTTCTGTCTTTGCTAAAGACATGAATGGGTAGAGGGTGAAGTCAGGATCTGGCTCTGGTCCTTGACAACGACAGCAAGGAGGTGCCAATCAGCTGGGAAAAGCATGGGGCTGACAGACACCCAGCACAGGGATTGGACATGGCAGAATAGTTTTCAGTCCTGAGGAGAGCATCAAAGGGACTACGCAGTCCAACCAAACAGCTCCACAGGCAGAAATGATGAACTAAATAAAGGACAAATTGTTCTTTGCTCTGCCAGGCATTTGAAAATTCCATTATACCATATTTCCATTATAGTATAATGGAAAGTTCAGCCTTTGTGGTGGGGCAAAGAGCTCTTCCATAGGTTTCGGTAATTTCTGCTGGAAAGATGGCCCAGGGAATGGACATAAGTCTCAAACAGATATTCTCTGTCTGGAACTTACAGAGGAAACAATGGGGAGCAGGTGTCACCTGGAATTCAGGTATTTTCAAGAAGATCCAAAAAGTTTTAAGTCCCTCTGTAGTTTAATCTGACCTTTCTTTATCTAGCCTTTCAAGTGGCATTTCCTGCATTGTGAGAATCCCCTTCTTTTCCCTGCAATGTCATGTTAACTTCCAGCCTTTACAATTTCCTGCCAAGCTCCTGAGCAATGATGTGGCAGGTGAAAAGCAGTGGCCTGAGAAATTGTACATCTACTGCCACCAAATTAAATGATGCTGTTGGTAGTAGAAGATATATTGGGAACAATATTTATCCCTGAAAATCCATGAAAGGTTAAAGAGAAGAGAGTGTGAATGAGGAGATGAGGGTGTAAATGAAGACCAGTGTGACTGTCTCTTTTTCATGTTCAACTTTCATAAAATCTGTGTTTCAGCCATTGGATCATATTGGTATCAAAAAGTATTCTGCTGGAGTTTTAAAATATGGCATAGGCAAAGATATGATTCAGCCCCTGGCTGGTGTTGCCTGTGGCGTTTGATTGTGACTTTGAGTGGAGATAAAACTATAAATGTCCGAGTGAAAATTCAACACTTGGAAAAAGAGCACAACAATGGGAACAGCAGGCATAAAAGACTCGAATGAGCAGAATGCAGAGAGATGTTTTTAGACAAGCTCCACAGCAGCAGCTGTTTGTTTGATTGCACTGCAGAGAGTAAGACCTCAGCCTGAGATACAAAGGCAATTCTCTTTTCCTGGCATATACAGGAATTTGGATGTTTATGGTAAAGAAGATGATTCTGCCTTTCCACTTTGCTTCCAGCCCTAAAGCAGATGTTTTGAGATGAAAGAGAAGAAAATTTGGGAAAGATGGCAGATGGGGAAGCCCAGTTTACACATACAAATTCAGAGACTTACAAGTCCTTACTGTTGTATAAAGTTGTGCAAGGTGTTATTCACAATCTGCTCATACACAAATATGCCTGGAGAGATTTCTCCTCTCCGTTTCACAAGGAAAAGCAGGGCTTTCAGAGCCCTGTGATGACTTTGTTAGGGCTCTGCTGAAGGCCCTGCTAGAGGGAGGCTCGGGGAAAAGCTGCATTCATCTCTTTCTACCTCTAACTTGTTATATAAGGCTGGTGTAGCGAGCAGATTCTTTGTCCCAATCCAAACCTACTGCTCCTATCTCTGCCTGGTCCTCTTCCTCATTTGTGATGGGAGGAAGAGCATGTCAGGGTGTACTTTACATTCATGACAATGTCTCTTCTCTCCAGCATGAGTCACACTGCATGGGAAAAGGTGGTGGATGCTGCTCAGTGCTGCCAGAGAAGATTTCAGTCCTCAATCCTTACCTCCCACCCTTGGAACAGACAAGAATGATGGGGGTTTCTGCCTTGGGCAGCCTGAGCCACATTTTGGTGAAGAGCAAGGTGAAGACAACAGGCACAGTTTTAAAAGTGTGTCTGGGGTGGTTTCTCCTCCTGATGGAAAGAGATTTTATCAGAGAATTAGTTCATCAATTTTCTCACCCACAGGTGTTCCTCCTGAGCTGAAACTAAATCTCTGGGAATTATAGAGTCCCCTACCATATTAATGATTTTGGAGATAAGACTAAGAACTCTTGATGTGAGATTCACTCATTTGTTGATCACAGCAGCTTTCCCAGCTACTTTTTTTGGTATTGCAACCACCCATGATTTCCCTACGTATAATCTGTGTCACACTGTTTTTCTACTCCCAATTTCATGTATTGAGTACTTTCAGAACAGCACTTTCTGAACTGTTATGGGCAGAACCTGGTTTCCTCAGCAGAGTTTGTCTTTTCTCAGCACAAGTGGTGAGTACCACACCAGTTATATGGAATTGTCCCTGGAGGGTGTTCCTGGGAGTACCATTTGCCAGACCAGCCTGCAAAGTCTGCATCCTCTGATCCCCACAGATGTGGTTTCGTTTTTCTAGGAAGGAGATCCAGCCTGAGCTATCTCCTGAGCAACATTTTGTAATTTGGTATGTTAACTAGCAGGGTAAGAAGTCATCAGGCACTGCAGACTCTGCAGCATCTGACAGTGAATGCGAGGTAACTTATTCATCTTCCTTTCTGTTTACCTTGAATAAACTCAGCTTTTCAAAAGAGTCACCAAAGATCAAATGATGAAGATCTTCTCTTTCAGAGAGAAGCCTTTTCCCCCTTTCTATTCCTCTGCTTTCTCAAAGCCCACAAAAAACCCCAACAATGACGAAAAAAACCCTCCAATCTTTATTTTTTTCTTGCATTACATTTTTGTTTTCTTTAAAACTTAATCCTCTTTTCTCCCTCTCTCCTGGAGACATAGCATAAGTGATGCAACTGGCTTTAGCAGGCAGGCACAAGGAGCTTCATGACCAGAGGGGTGATTAACAGGGAACAATAACCATACTCCATGGATTGTGTTGAGTGGGATATGACAAAAATGCCTGATAAACAAATATTGAGAAAAAGTTGTTCCTGGGCTCCCAGTACATCTAATTCATCAGAAAAAATGGAGGAGGACAAGGAGGGCCACAGACTGTGAGTGTTTTAACCACCTTTTCACTAGGCCAGAATGTTTAGTCAATTTGCTTTGTAACTGGAGAGAACACCAGATAATTAAGAGCCTGATGATCCTGCAGCACTCTTGCCAGGCAAACAACTTCAGCAGGAATACATCCCACTTAAGAGTCCTGTCTGAATTATCATTAGCAGGCTGCCTTCAATTTCCCTGTGGCCAGGTATAAGGACATAATACAGTTCCCTGTCAAGGCCACTGAAGGAACTTGCATTAGGTAAGACACCACACTGGCAACTCGGAATAAGCACAGGTGGCAGAAATTTGTCACAGAAAGGTGCTAATTCCAGGCCTGAGGATGTATCTGATTAGGACATAACTTCCCACTGTGGCATGATGCTGGAAAAGAAGCAACTTCTGCTACACATATCACCTTAAACTATGGGAATGGCATCTGTGCTCCATGGACACACAGAACTTGGACTGTATAAAGGTGGAACCCCCAGAAAAACAATTCTCTGGGACCCGCCCAGCACCAAGAAGGGTGAAGAAGGACCAACAGGATACTTCTGGATCCACAGGTGGTGATTATCTTCTGCTTGATCTCTCTCACTCCCTCACCTTTTCTATTTATTTCTATCTCTCTACTTCACATTTACTATTAATTACAATCTGTATTACTGACTCTGGCATGTTGTCTTATTTGGACATTAACTTAAGCAGGGGAATCTCTCACCCACTGGATCACAACACCAGAAAAACCTGGAAACTTTCTCCAAAGGTCTGAGACCATATTCTCCTTCGAATACAATGGAAGAATTCATGTTTTTTCAAAGTGGCTACAGAATGGGGCTCAAAATCACATTGTTTCTGAGACTGTAAGATCCTCTAGGGAGATATCTGTGTCTTTTACACACTTCTCACCAGAAAAATCCTGCAAGGAAAGGCAGAGGCTACAGCAAACTCAGGCTTCTGCAAGGTATTTGGATTCCACTAAACTTTTATTTTAACATCAATCAGAAGGAAATCTAACTAAATGACAGGGTCACTAGGATACAGAAAGTGTCTACACAGAATATTTGCTAGTTTAATTGTATTGCTTTAAGATGCAAATTGGTTTGCACTGAGCTTTTTGAATGTCAGCTCTGCAATACATCACCTTGCAGGGTATGAACAAGGCTTGTCTTCCCTGAAAGGAAAGAAGTTTGATTTTGAAAAGGTGCAAGCAGCTTTGCTTATGTGTGTAAAGAAGAAAGTGATAATCTGGATTAATCTGGATTAATCCGATTAATCTGGAGTTAGAAGGATGCATTTGACATAGTAGGAAACACTGAAGATAGATGATGATAGAGAGGAGACAGATAAATAGCAGGAAGCCCTAAATTCAACTCCAGAAAACTCCAGGTGGTCTGAAGTCCCCAGGGCAAATAGGAAGTGCCAAGTTTGGCACCACAAAACCCAGTCCACAGGAAAAAAGCAGGGCCAGAGCTTCAGTTCCTTCTCTTCATATCCACAACGATTCCACGACAGGAGCAGCACCTGCCTGCTCTCAGTCAGCATTTTCCTGCCTCCTGGCTTTGGCTCCCAGCCAGACAGCAAACCCAGCTGAGTGTCAGGAAATCCGTGTTTCAGGTGTCTCAAAGCTCTGGGATTCCCTCTGAGCAGCAACAGAAAACAACTCTGGACAAAATTAGCTCTTTCTTGCAGACACTTAGGTGGTTTTTTTTTTCATTTTCAAAAATTTAATGTGTTATCCTTCTCTTCTCATTAAAATGATTAACACCTCCTTCCCACATAAAACAAAATGTCTGGCTTTTGCCAATTAATTTAATTGCATTAAAAATACAACTGTGACAGTCCAGAAAATAAAAAAACAGAAGGAAAGTTTTAAAAGTTATAGAGGAAAAGAAAAGGAAGGAGATCTTTTAATAATTTTTAAAAAATCTAGTTCTACTGAAGATTAATCAGAGATACAGGCAAGGGAGAAAGAGATGAAATTTTTAATTTCTTTCTGACCAAGAGCAGAAAACACTGTAAAAAAATATGTTGAACACAAATATATACCATCAGATTTTTTTTAAATTATGAAAATTAATGTTAGCACTTTCTGTATGTAATTTTGAACTCTTTCTCACTGCTTTCAAGCTTTTCTGTGTGTTTTTTTATTTATATACATTAACTAAACCTTGCAGATGAAAAGTTTCTTTCCAATGGAAAAAGACATTTGTTTTGTTTTGCTTGAAAATGTATTGATACAGGATGATCAAATATTTCCAAAGTATTTTTGAACATCTTCTGATACAATAAATTTGTCAAAGTCTTTTCTTCATATATATGTATGTAAATACACACACACACACAAAATCTTAACAGATCAACAAAAGTTTGGTGCATAAATTCCTATTTGGGTCATTAAACATTCAATTTTAAATTGCTTTTCAGTAGTCAACACGTTTCTTCTGCATAAATGTGATTCTACTGAGGAATCAACCCCTCTTGTTGAGGCTGGGAAGTTTAAGTGAATAAGCTCCTGAGAAGAGATGTTGCCTAGCGGGTATTTTGTCTCTGCTGCTGACTGCAGACTTGGGGATGTACTTTGGAAAGCACGGAGCTGAGAAGGGAGACACTAAGGCAATTACTCCTGGCCAGGATGCTCGTTCTGTGGGGGAGACCTGCTAATTGCATTACTTAGTGTGATCACTGAAGTACAAAGAAAATATCTGGCATCCTTCCTGCCTAGTCTCCAAAATAATCCTTGGATGAGGAAAGAAAGAATAAGGAGAAAAAAACGCTCTGTAAGACAGGCATCGTACTCAGACCCTCACTAGCATCTACCAGTGCCAGTAGCCCTGGCTGAGGAAACTGGAGCACGTGTTCTGGAATCTCTGGATTCAACTCTGCACTCAGTGTAGGAAGACTCAACAAGATCCCATTTTTCACAATGGGAGAAGTTCACCAGCTGACCTGCAACAATTAATTATGCATCACCACTGCCATTGGCATGGAAATGGAAGGTCTAACCTTGTGTTAAGCTGTCAACACCCTGAAATTACTGCTCTGCCTTTTCTGTGACTCAGCAACTGCAAGACAAGAACTCCATGTTCTCCAGCAGAAACACATCCCAGTGTTGTCATGCCAGCAGATACCAGCCCCTAATCTCTTGTAAACAAAAGCCCTCCCACCTACAACTGCAGCACTTAAGAGGTTTCAATGGGCAGAGTTTGCACGTGTGTGTGTCATTCAAGGTTATTTATCTCTTCCCCCATGGAAGAGCTGAGTTGTAGGTGTGCAGAAGACAGTCAGGTGTGCAGCTGCAAGGAGCCCAGCAGCACCAAGAGCCAGCCAGAAAGGCTTTGCCCATCCTTCCACTGCACCCTGAGCAGGGCAGAGAGCTGGTGATAAATCAGGGCAGTTCTCCACAAACGATGCTGCTGAAGAGTGAGTCACCTGCCTGAGTACAAAGAACAGCTTCTCCCAACAGTTTGTCTGCCTGCATCACAGGGAGCCCAGCAAGACCCCACAACTGCAGGGCAATAAGAAAAAGAGTAAATGAGGGAGCCCTGCAGGTCTTGTAGCACAGAGCTGCCCGTTTAAGTTCTATGATTTCAAGAACATCCTGCTAATGTGCCTCCATCGTGCCTGAGTCCTCTTCTCGACCTCAGAAAGAAACTGCCTTGAGGCATGGTTCTCCAAGGATTCCCTAACTCTGGTGCTCTTTTTGCCCAGCATCTCAGCAACACCTGCTGTAATCACCTCATGATATTGTTTTCTCAATGCAGCCTTGCTCCCTGAATCTCCTATTGCTCTACTAAGAGAAAGGAGTAGGATGAAGTAGTGCTGCAGCACTTCCTATGGTGGCATTCTGGGACCACTTCATTTTTGCTTCCAAGGGCCCCAAGTCAGAATATTTGCTGCTTTGATCATAGCTGGTGGAAGGAAGAGGCCATCCCAGGAGTCTCTTCTCCCTTTAACAAACTGCTCCACAGGAGCAGGGTTTTTCCTCTGTGGAAACCCATTAGCACACAAACATAAGTCCTCATTGCCCAACAGGGAGAGCAGAGATTGCTAACAAGGATATTTCTTTGTGCCTCTCAGTAGTCATCAACAACCTGCTCAAGTTCTTTAATATAAAATTATTCCAGTGTATACAAACAAAAACACAAAGTCGGCTTCTTGCCTCTTTCCCTCTCATTTCTTTGTATACATACAAGAAGTGTCTCCTCATCTGTGATTTAATTGGCCTGGCTGTTCATGCCAAAATAAATGAATCACAGGAATCAGAAGCTCTGCTCTCCAGCCTGTTGGCTTGTCTAGCAGCAGGTGGGTCAAGCCTGAGCAGCAGCTGCTGCAGCTCCCTGTGTTTGTCTGTGTTGCTGCCTGCACATCCTGCACGGAGGGGATGGCCAGAGAGAAGCAGGAATGCACAAACACATTCCCTGCAGGAGCAGCTGATCCATATGGCGCACTGTGTGAAGAGGGATAAAAGCCTCAGCAGGATGCTGTGGTTGAACAGAGGACTCATCCTGTCAAATGCAAATCTCAGGAATCAGGGCAGGCCCTCCCCCTCATATTGGAAGGACTTTGCTTCTTGCTATACAGTCCCTTTCTTTTAAGGTATGGATAGCAAGGTGTACTACCCTGGGCATCTGGCAGGGTGGCAGCATCTAGGAAGGAAATCTCCTGCCACACATAAGTCCCTTTATTTGGGCTGCCTCACGTCCAAGACCACTCCATCACACACAGGCAGGAAGAGGAGTGCTGCAAGTTTGCTTTGGCTTTTCCGGCAAAATCCAGCTGAAGACTCTCCTTCCCTGTCAAATACAGGATGTTGCTTTTCCTGACAGGGATCACATGCCACACTACTGCAGCAAAAATGTCCATCTATCAGCCGAGACACTGAAAGTACACGAGTCATGGGCTTCACCTCAGCCTGGGGAAGGCTGGGAACTAGTGTGCCTTAGGATCTGACGGCTCACAGGATACATATCTTGGATTTGCTTGTGCCAGGGTTTTCCCAAGACCTCAGCCAGCTGGGAACAGATGGAAGGGGCAGTCAATGCCAAGCTGTTTTTAAAATATGCCTCCTGTGTGGGCTCCTAAGTAGAAGCAGAGTAGTGAAGGAAGATCTGGTCTGCCTCTCTGGACCAATTTCTCAGAAGTTGCTCAGAGAGATTCTAACCTATCGTGGAGATAAACAGACCCACCTGATTCACTCAGCTGCAGTTTCACACAAAAGGCTATGGAATATGGTGGGCCCCATCCACAGGTGGCAGTGAGTCGAGCAAGCTGAGAGTCTGGATGTGAAGATATAAATAGTGTGGATGTTTAAGTATCTTCCACAATGGAGGTACAAAAGGGGAGTTACTCAGTGAGGCCCAAAACCTGTCTCAATCTGATGTAACTGCTGCTTTCCTCCATCAGAAGATTTCAGCAGGAAATCACACAAGTGGAAAAGGATTTGATAATTAATTATTTCAGAGTTTGCTTGTTCACTTCTCCTTCCCCTTCTCTCTGTCTTTCCCTGTCATGTCTCTACCTCACTGGGCTAATACATGTTTCATGACTGAAACACATCCTCTCTGAAAATATTCCACTGAAATATTCATGAACAACAGTTTTAATTATTTGCTTGGTGCTTAATGACTTCACAGTAGCTACTCTGCCGGAGGCCTGAAACAACTGTCTGCCTCAGTGACCAGCGCTTTCCCGTTGCCACCTTCTTCTCCCTCTCTGTGTCTCATTCTTATTTTAAACGATAAGTCCTCGGGGAGGGGATCAAGCATTTTTCTTAATCTCTCCAAGGTCTTTGATTTGCAGAGCTCCTAGGAAAATAGGGACCCTTTTCCTGGACAAGTGCTGGTGGCAGTAAAAGAGATACAGACGTTACCAAGAGCATCCTAGTGACACAAAGTTAACTGTCCACACTTCTCTCTTCCACTGGAAAATAGAAGAAGGCCCCAACACTTTTTGGGACAGGATGCAAATGTTATTACAGTGTGCTCTGAAGCCCTCTGCTGCCTTTTAGTTCAGAGGGGAGGTTCTCACAGTGGCAAGGATGCCAACCCCAAAAACACTCTAAGGCAAAGCTATACTGCACCTGTACTTACATTTCTATCTCCCTCTACAGAAAAGCTCTCTGCTGCTGGAGAAGATATTTCCTTATTGTATAAGTAGAGTTATTCCTTCTCATTTGGAGTGACCTTGTGGTTCCTTGTGCCAACAGCAGCATCATAAGTAAAACGTGCAGAGATAGAAGATCACTCTCCCAGGGCACAGCTCCGCCACTACTGATGGCAGTGGTACTGCAGGGCTGTCCCCGACTCCCTCAGCAAATGTCTCTGTCGCATTTAAAACCTGCTGCTGCGACAGATTTAAGACATGTTCTGTGGTGTCTGCATGCTGGGGTGGGGTGGGGGTGAAGAAAAGTATCCACTTGATGATACCCTTTCAGGGAATGTCAGCAAATGCATCGCACTGGCAAGCACCAGCCATAAAGAGGGCCTTCAGATGTCCAGAGACATTGGAGATGATGAGGAAGGAGTGGAGTCCCAGGAAAGGGGAGGTTTTGAAGCCAGAAGGCCTTCTGAAATCTCTGGGAGGTGGCGTGGAACAGCCACAACTGTTGGTGATTTTGGCAGCCCTGGGCAGCAGGACAGATTGCCAGTGGTGTGCACTAAAGTTCTGTGTGGTACTCCAGAGTGGGATGGATGTGGTGCTTCCTCTCTTCTCTGTGCTGTCTCCCCTTTTGGCCAGGACTGGCACATGAAACTTCCTTCTCCACCCCAGTATTAGGCAATATGCCAAAGAGCACTGGGAAGGGGAAAGGGGATGATATGGAGAAAGATAAGAGGCCTTTCTGCAACAAAGAGTCAATAATAAATAGCTGGAGAACTCAAACATCAATCTTTGGTGGCCTTTAAGTCCTCTGGAATTTGAAACTTACTGTCATTTGTATGTTTTATTCAAAAATCTCCTCTTGGCAAATTGAACAGAACATGAAGGTCTTCATAACACAGAAGAGTAGGCTGGTAAGGGGGCTTTGACTCAGAAAAGCATTGAGAACTTGTTCAGCTTGACTTTTACCCTGCTCTACATCAACCTTCCCAAACCCATGAGAATGCCAGCACGGAGCCTTTCTCAGCAGCACCAGGGGCCAGTGGCAGGTGTGTTATTCCACCCTTGCCTTGATCCTGATTAACTGACCTGTGTTTTGAGCCAAATAATTTTTGTGAAGAACTGAAAAAATTGCAAGAGTAATTGAAGGAGTGGCACTGTTCCTGCCAGTGTCAGCTGATCGCCGTGCGGAGCGGAGGTGGCATTCGTGTTTTGCAAATGGGCCTGAGCTGCAGCTCTTCTCACTGCTAAGCTCCTTTTGAAACTTTCTGCAACAGCTTTTTTACACCCACCCACATGGAGAATGACACGCTCCCGGGGCTGCATGGGGAACTTAGCAACACTGCTCTGCTAAGAAGACACATAGGTAGCAACAGCAGCCAGATCCGAGGCACGTCTCAGTGCCTGCACCAGCTCTCCTCCCCACCTGCCACACAACAACTGCACGGACTCTCTCTTGCTCTGTCAGGGGTCTTGCTTCAAAGAATGTGATCAGCCCTTTGCATCCATCATCTCAGAGTGCAAGCTCAGGGCCAAAGCAAGGTCTCAGGCCACACAGCTTTGGGTTCCCCCAGCCCCAGCCTTGAGCCTGGGTGACCTGCTCTTCCTGTGGTTGGTATTCCACCATAAATGAGTGCAAATGAAGCTCTTGAGAGCAAGGACACTTGGTGACAGGGCGCCATTGCAGCTGGGAGAGGATACAGATGTGGTAAGCACAAGCCAAATCTGTACTGGGGCTTGTCCATGTCCTTAGTGTGCAGCGGCATACAGAGAGTTTCTCAAGTTCCTCCCATGAACACAGAGGTGAGGACATCCTCCCACAGCAGACAAAGGGAGAGGCAGGACCAATGTGCACCAACTCTTTTAAGAGGTCTGGAAAAGTGTGGCTCAAAAAAATCCTGGAATTTGCCATTGTGGTCCCTTCTGAGGGACCAAAAAAGTGGGATATCCTTGTGATATAACAAAAAAATAGCAAGAAGTCTGAGGAAGAGGACAGGAAGGCAAACTTTGCATTTGTAGCAGATGTTACAGACCTCGGTGGGACAGACCTGCAGTGGTCCAAGGACAGAACACCTCCAGACAAGTTTGTTTCTGCGGCTCCGTTTTATGAAACAAAATCCAGTGTTCCCACTACTTTGTTGGTACCAAAATAGGGATTGACTATAATATTCTCATTACATATGTCTTGCTATGAATCTTTGGAAATTTCATCTCTAATGCTGCCAGACTTGAAGGAGAGACCACTCTTTGGGATCCAAAAAGGCTGGAGATCGCTGCTAGCTCCATTAGCAGTACTGGTGCTCCTCAGCAAGTCTGAGGCTGGAAAATTGAGCTTGCAAAACATCAAAGAATGGACACTTGAAGTCTTCATCGTGGGAAACATACGCTGGGAAGTGTAAAAAGGCTGGGAAAGTACACTAAGCTATTTCCCCTAAACAGCCTTCTAGTCTTCAAGGAAGGTTGCCATGGAAAAAGAACGACTTAGAGATCTCAGATCCCTTTTGTTTGTTTTGTTCCTTTGTTCATTCCTTTGTGTAGTGAAGATCTCAGCAGAGCCATCAGGCTGGCTGACAGAGTCAGTGACAGATCTTAAATATTAATATACAGATCTGCCTTCTGTAATTTGGAGCAACCTTCCAGATCAGGGTGCTCCGAAAGCAGCTGTTTGCTTGCATGATCAGATTGAAGAGGATGTCAAAATGATGTGCAGGATCCAGAATTGGCAAAAGAGGGTGACTAAAATAGCTGTGACTGCTGGCAGAGCACGGACTAGAAGTGCTCCTGTTCTAAGTGGATAAGTTTCAATGAAGGAAATAGCTGTCACCTGACATAGACATAGAGCCCTAGTATTCCAGGAATACAGAACCCAGGGAGAATTATTCACAGCCCTTTCTTCACCAGTAAACTTGCAAGGCAGAACCTGGGATTTACAGAAACAACCGGCAGAGCCTAGTTGGGAATTCGTCCTCCATGTGTTTTATGTTTGTTTGCCTGTGTTATGACATTTGACAGAATGGGACAGCTCCCTGTGAAAATTTACTTGGGGATGTGTAAAACTGTTCTGAGAAAAGTGGAATATTTTGGTTCCAATTCTCTGCTGTACTGTGGCTCAAAGGCAGCTCCACCAGGATGCTCCATGGCCAGGAAGCTCCAGGATGCCCCTGCAGGGACTCCTACCACCACTAAAGAAAACAAATAAAAACCAGGGTAGCAATTCTGTATGGATACATGGAGTTCTTTAGCTGAAAACTTGAGTTTCCTTTTCTTTTGCTTTGACTCATGTGTTCTCATTGGGATGTTGTTTGTTGGGTTTAAGTTCTCTTCTTGGAGGGAGGGGGAAAAAAAGGGAGAACATTCTGCTTTTGGACCAGCTGTCAAACCCTTTTTGATGGCTGGAAATTTATCAACACAGCCTCTCAGTATGAATTTGTAACTATTCTTAGATATTCATTTCAGATTTACAGAGTATTAAGAAACCCTTGAAACCCTTCCTTCTGGAGGAGACTACTTATTATTTTCATATTATATGGGGCTTAAATTAAATAATAAATAAATAAATGAAATCATTCAAAAAATAGACAGTCTTGATCTCTGCAATCCTAAAAAAAGCAGTGGGGTCACCATCTAGGAAATTCACCAAAATATTATTTTATAAACATGACATCAGACCAAATGAACACAAACACAATACAAATGTGACAGAGATCTTATGTCACTTATGTCAGTTGAAGGACACAAAAGTTGCATGAAGAAGCGAGAAATCATGCAAAATGAACGTTATACCTGAAAGCAAAGGAAGCATACAATGTTTCATGGATATCAAGAATAATTCAGAAGGAACCAGCCTGGAGTCTGGATCTGTCCCATTACTCAGAAACAAAGTATAGACCTCAAGTAGAAAATTAAATCCTAGAGCCTTAAATGCACCCGTTTATGGGAAATGGAGACCTCTTATCTCATAATGCAGGGTTTCCAGAGCTGCAAATATCTAATCATCAGTCCCACCTCTTTCCCATTTCTTCATAAAAAGCATCGAAATGTCAGAACTGGAATTTGATCCTAAGGAAAATTTTTGAAGCCTGGAAAGATTTCTTAGGTTGAGAAATGAGTTGTTGTTTTTCTTCTGTTGGAGGAGCAATTAATGGTGGGAGAAAAGAGGCATCAGGTATTTGCTGCCAACATTTCTCTGGTCTTTGAAGAAATGAGCTACTTTTCAGGCCTATTTGCCTGCCTCTGTGACCTGAAAGAATGCTGGCATTGTATTTTCTAGTGAAGTTGGCTAGGAGACACAGACAGGACAGTACTCACCAACCCCAAGATCTGTAAAGAAGATCATTGGGAAAAGACTGCAAATGCACCAGATACCAAAGTAGCCAGTAAACTAATTTAAGAAGGAGATTGATTGCTGCTGTGTGAAATTAAAAATTACTGTGGTTTTTTTTTCCACTGAAATTAGTCACAGAGAAGAGGCATGTTAATAAATCAGTTCTGGTGCACAGCAAACAGGCATAAGGAAAAGTAATTAAAAGCCTGTAGAGATCTTCATCTGTGTCTATAAAACCTGCAAAGCCATTCCTGGCTGTTCATCTGAACCTTTTGTCCATCTCTGCCCAGGTAAAGTGATGTTGCATTTCATCCTCTTTACCTCTAGAAAGCTTTTTTGGAAATCAAATCCATCTCACAGGACTGAGGGTGTTTTAGTCATCCTGAAGTGTGTGTGGAGAAGAATATAAATACTTCCTGCCTTTCCCATGCTTGGAGAGCATTCCTGATTTTTTCCCCTGATTTTTTCAGCTCTTCTCCAACCTTTCTCCCTGCTCTGCTCTGAAGCATCGAGGAGCCTTAGCTGCCCTTCAGACATTGAATTTAATGAGCCTGGTAACTGTGCCACACAATAGAAGTGTAGTCAAAAGAAGGAAAGAAGAGTTGGCACAGGCATAGATGTATTGTGCTGAATTTTACATCAGGACCAGAAGGCTTTTTATTACATGATTTTCTTCTTTACAGGTCCCAGCAGAGCAGCGAGTGCACAGATTAAGCTGCAAACCCATACAGTGCAGTCTGTATAAATCACAAATATAAAGCCATGTAATATTCCCTCATGGTGATCCAGTACTATCAGCTCTGTCAAAGCTGATGGGGGAGGGCCATAATTGCTTTTGATGGCATGTCTCTGTTTGCAGAGATAAGAGAAGAATGAAGACAGGGCACAGCTAGTGGAAGTGACCAAGGGTACTGGGCATTCCCAATACAAGACCAATATATCCCAAATATAAGGAGACTTACTCAGGAAATTTTAGTTGACCAAAGGAAGGGCCAAGATAAGGGTGAGAATGAGGCCATGACAAAAGGGGTTTAATACGTCAAGACCTTTATTCCTAGCTGGAATTTTGCACCAGAAATGAGATACCTGCTCCTAACTGTACAAAAATGTCTCTTCCACATATATCCTGACACTCGATGAAGCAGATTCAATGGCTGTGAAAGATGCTGTTTGAAGATGTTTCACTAGGAAAAAAAACCCTGTCTTGTGAACTAATGAAAAGCCCTGGCAGCTGAAATGATCAGTGGCACATAATTTCATGTCAAGAGACATTTGCCTCCTGAGAGCCATATTAATGGAGTCCAGCTGGGTGTTGATATGGTTATCCTTTGCTGGTAGGTATAGAGATATCATTTTCCACAGGCAGACAGGCATTAGCACATCACACTAATGATCCTTCCTTGCTGGGGCTCAGAGGCAGCGAGCTCTCCCAGAGATCCCTGTCACAGATAGCTAATCAGGGAAGTCAGAGAATCCATGTGGAGGGGGAGCAACTGTCCCAGTCCCTTCTGCTCCAGAGGGAAGGATTAGCCCATGCCCATAAGCTGCTGAGCCCACAGTTCAAGTGTTCCTGGGAGCTGAGCAGGCACACGCCGTCAGAGATGGATTGGGTTTTCACGTGTTGCCCTGTGGATAATGCTTTCCAGTGAGTTCTCATCATGTTAGAGAACACATGTGCCATAAAGCAAGTTGAAAAAGGAGCTGTCCAGCTGCCTAGGTGCTGGTGTTTGCTCATGCAAAGCCACACTGCCAGCTCTGACAGAACTGCTCTCAGGACAGCCAGAGCAGGCAGGGTTCTCAGTCAGCAGTGACAGCAGAGACATCACAACTGCAGTAATGAATGGGTGAGGAGAGGCAGAGAGGATGGCTGCCTTGTGTGTGTCTGCAGCTCCTGAGAAGTCACTGATGTGTGACTTATCTCCATACCTACCAGCAAAGGATAACCATATCAACACCTCAGCCTTTCCTCAGCTATTTCAGGGTTGGAGTAGGCCAGGTTCTGTAAAATGGTATAATAACAGACCCTTTCTCTTCCACCAGCTTTTGTTCTGAGCCCTGCCTTTCATCCTCTGGATTCCCAGCAAATCACCTTTATTTCCAGCAGCTACATTTTTTACCCTTCAACGTGATGTCCCCAGTCATAGATGGCACCCATCAAGGATGCTCTAGGGCTTTATTGTTCACAGTGACTCATGAAAGCCATTAGCTCTGAAAAGTAACCCACTAACTGTAAAAGGAAATCAGCAAAACAACACATGACACAGCAGTTGTAAGAAGCGATGTAAGCCTTGCTTGATGCGACGTGGCATTGAGTTCAAACACATTGACTTCATGGGCTCTGCCTTCAGACCCAGGGTGATGTACAAAAATGAGTAAAGAATCTTTTAGTGTCCCCCACTCTTTAAAAGTGTCTGTCTCTAGCTTTCTTGTTTACCATTCTGAATAAGAAGAAGATGAACTTAGAAGTCTTTGCCATGTATAGTGTCTGTGATCTCATGAGTCATTTCAGTCCAAAAAAGAGGTGATAAAACCTTTGAATGGAGCTAAAAAGACATGACATCATGGTTCTCTTTCCTTTCCTTGGAATTAGTAGTAAATTAAATTAAGTTCAGCCATTTATCATTAACAAAAAACCACTTTAATTTGCTTTCTACAAAATACATGTCCCCTCTCTTAAATCAATTCACTAGAGAAAAGTGAGAGGCTTTCTCCTGCATATGCAAAGCAGAACAACGTGGTCTTTCAGCAACTTACAGAACTTTAATCATCAAAAACAAATCAGCAATTGTCTCCACCATAGCTACATCCAAACACCAACTAAAATACTTAACTGCAGTCTTTAGCAGCAATTCTTGTTCTGGCTGCTTAACTGAGCATCCCTTCCATCTGGGTTTACTGAAATGCCCTGGTGAGATTCCCTTGGCGTAGCTGTCTGTGCCTTTCAGAGCACTGCTGTCTCTGGCTAGTTTCTTTTTAAGGCGAGAAGTCAGGATTTCCCTCGACACATCACAACTCACAGTGACACAGTTTTACAGGATTCACCAAAGATGCCTCGAGCTGATTAAAGGACTCCCTATGATTTGGGAGGGTTCCACGGGCAAGGTTCAAGCTCTCTCCCAGCAGGTCTCTCCTTTTCTCACTTTTGATTTTTCTTCTCTCCTTTCTCCTAAAACAGACTCCATGATTCTGCTGTGCATGTGGTGAAAAGAATAAACAAAAAGTCACCTTGCCAGAGTTTACAGATGGTGGTATTTCTATATTTTGCCATAGATCCTCAGGTAGCAAATTGCTAGGAAGAACGATCTTACTTGACACAATTAGAATCACAGTATCTGAAGCTTTGGAACAAGTTTGATTGAGGAAAAATTGCTCAAGTTTCAACAGAACAAAGTCAGATATGGTAAGAATAAGAGCCAATGCCCTTGGAATTTAATATGGATTTTGACTGAGGAGGATACTGAATGTGCTGGGGAACAGGAAATTCATGTTCTCAACTCTATAGAGAGAGCCGCTGAATGTCACAGGACAACGTGATCTACACCACATTTAACAAAGTGAACCTTTCAGATACATGTGATATCCTGAGGACACGTCAGGAAAGGCCCAGGTGATGCTCAGGTCAGTCAAACTGAGATTGGGTGAACACACTGACTCTTTAGCACAGAAAATTCGGACAGTCTTGGGACCAACACTGGGACAAGGTCCCATGAGGCCAAGAAGTTCTTGCTTTACAACAGCATCTGTGTAAACCAGGGCTCCTAATTAATTGCTTAATTAATTCCAGCCTGTAGAAACCTGCTCAGAACAATGCCATCTGTGCAACAAGGTCAAGGAATGAGGACACTTTCGGAACAAAGACTGAGTTTGGTGTCTTGAATTAAATTCAGAAACCTCAGGCTGGGACAGTTACTATTTAAATTAGTACAAAGTCCCATGTGTCTCTGGACCAAATCCCATTTCCTGGGTTATCACACCTGTGAGGATTTGGACTGTGCCCTCTGCCATTACCAGCCCAAGGACCACTGCCAGCTTTTGCAGCACATCCTTGTCAGAGCCAAGGGAAGTGCTGGGAGAAGCTGTTTGGTTCGGATCTGTGGAAAAGGAATTATCCACAATTCCTTCTACAGATTCCCCATCAGATGAATGAGCCACAGAAAGTCCAAAATCCAAGCCAGACAAGTCTCTCTGAACAGAACTGGGAAGAAAAATTGCCTTTCTTGCTCCCACCACTACATTTCTATGCCTCTTGCTAGAGACAGCAATTGTGAGTAAAGGTCCCTCATGGTGATACACCTCATAATGCTGGGACAGACAGAAACATCCACTGGCCACCACTGGGAATGGAAATTCCGAGTAACAGCTGGTTAGAATTGCATCCTTTCTCCTGGATTTCATTATGATGGCAGGAAAAGAAATGGAGTCAAGCAGTGACAGCCAAGCCCATCTTTCCCAGAGGATGCTGTAAGACCTCTTCTTCTGCTTCTGGTCTTGCCCATCCTCTTGGAGGAAGCTAAGGCCTCCTGCAGACATGTGTGGACTGGCATTCACAGAAGCAACCCTGACTCTTCCACACTAGAGTGGAAATAATGCAAGAAATGGCAACATTGCAACATGTGGAAATGTCATTGCTAACTCCTTGCTTGTCACAACCCATAATAAGTGTATTTAATACCAAACTGGCATGGTGGGAAGATTTTCATACCATGAAAAAATTGATGTTTTTTCACCCCAAGATAAAATTGTACACTGGTTTTATTACCAAGAGTAACAGTTTTATTACCACCACGATGAAAATGTCTTGATATGTACATTTGAATGTTTTAGATGCACACTGCACAGATGAAGGTAGATCCTAGCCCATTTCTTTTTAGTTGGTTCTTGTAGTTTGTCCCAAAATAAATATATAAAAACTTGATCTCTTTCCTACTGCTGGGAAATCAGACAATTCAATGAAGAATTACCATTGTCTGGGAGGCATCTCTGGGTGCCTAGCTCACTAGATTCAAATCTTCAGAGTGTTACTCTGCAGCCAGTTTGAAAGAGATGTGCAGATTAAAGTCAGAAGTGATCAATTTCCTTTGCTGTGCATTCAAACAAAGTAGTAATTCAGAAGCCCTGACCAAAAGAGATGCTAAGAGATAGCAAGCTGTATATTCAAGATTAGAATATAGCCCTGAGTTTCTGGTACATGATGTTAATCTTTGATAAGAATATAAAAACTCCGAGTATGTTGCAGACTGATAAAATGTTAACCTTAAGCCTCGAAAACATTCTCATTCATTTACTGCTGCATACATTGAACTTCAAGTGAGAGGGCCTCCCTTCGCTAAATTTGTTTTTTAAAGGGTGCTGCCACAGCATGAGATGAAAGAAAGGTCTATTCTACAAACAGGACCCAATGAACTACTCCAGATGAACACTCTGTTCCCCTTGCCACAGCAGACTTCAAAGGAGATCATTCACCACCTTGCATGTGAACACCTTCAGCATATCACAAAGCACCCAAAACCTTTTCGTCTCTCTGACAACGGAAGCAGACATTGGGATGGCCAGAAGGAAGGGACTATGTTCCATTTCCAGACCTGCAAAAAGGTCTCTTCTTTTTTCTCTCATGCCTCTTTCAGCAGGGCAGACATTGGGAGGTGCAAAATAATGTGCCCTGTCTCTGTCCTCAGACTGTGAACATACTCCTTCTGGTTCCTCTCCTGAAATATAATTCTTCCTGGAAAATCTACCTTTGCAGATGCAAAAAATCAAAGTATTTACCTGAGATAAGCGAGCATTACTAACAAAAGCTCCTCCATATTCCTGCCAACAAGTCTAGACATATAGACTTTCCATATAGATTATATAGACTTTTTTTCTTACAGACTTTAGACTTTCCATAGAGATTATGGAAATAGACAATATAGTCTATTTCCATAATCCTATTAACAGCATCCCTACTCTCTAAAATTAACAAAAAGCAATACACTAAAAAACCACTCTTTAAAGAACTAAAAAGTTCTTTAAACTTAGTAAGAATTGCTTAAATGTCAGGGAGACTGAACCCCAATCAACTCTGTGGAAGATTTATTGCCCTACTCTTCCCATGCCTCCACCAGACAGGTCTCTGAGTGATTTTGTGAACACTTCCAGTTTAGTGGCAGCTGTGGACTGAAACAATCCTCACATTCTCATAAAACTGTGACATAACAAGTCAATAGCAAAGCAACAAAAAGTAACAACAGGATGAGGAGGGTGCCCTTCTGGCATCAGGATATTTTCTACCCTTGCAGTATGACATGTCTATATTGACATGTCTCTGGGGCTGTGTCTGGATCACCAAAATGTGTGAGGCATAAATAACTGGCAAAGAAAAAGTCATGTACAATACTTGCTGTTGTGCGGGATGCTCTCGAAAATAAAAAAAGGTACCTCATCTTCTCCAACACTTCAAGTTGGTCTCTCTCCTATCTCAAAAATTCCTTGTAATTAAACACCTGCATAATGAATTAAACTCTCCAGGGAATGTTATTTGCCAGCTACTTTTTCAATTATTTAAAATTAGCTTAAGGGCTAAAGCAATCAGGTCATTCATTAATTTAATTCCTTTTTGTAGCTGTACTTCGTGACTTGGAAATAAAACTACAAGATCAAAAGGACAAAGAGGAATGAAGAGGAAATTATACAAGACACTTATAAAGTTCCCTGGCCCATGACCTCAGCCAGGATGCACAGTCTCTGCTGGTACACAACACACTCTAAATGGCCATTTTCTTGTGCAGACAAACACTGCTCTGGAGACATCTACCCAAAGGAAGAAGTTGGCAGGAGCTACATCTATGCACACGCAAAGCACTGGCTGGCAGCCAGCTTCCACTTGGAAAGATGAGAATTGGAGATGCTGGTAATTCATCAGCCCCACTTGAGAGCGGCTATCTTTGTCTGCGGAACTGCCTGGGGGAAGAGGGCCATGAGATCCTCCTCTTTACCCAGTCCAGGATGAACCTTTCCTCTCTCCTCTCAAAGGAGCAGAAGTCACAAACTTCTTGAATGTATTAAGCTTTTTGCAGAGGTAAAGCATGTCACTCAAATGCCCTTAATCAGGGGCCAGGGTCATCTATTTCTGAGCTGCTTTTCCAAGAACAGGAAAGCCAGTACTCTCACACAGTGACGTGTACCTGGCTGCCTCAGCAGGCAGCTTCTCTCTGTGTCATGGCTGGGAACAGAAGCCTCACTATTTTACTCTCATCTGCCTGGCAAACCTGCCTGATGGGAGTGAAGGAGAGCAGTGTGGGCCAGCAGCCAGCTGTGGCTTTCTGCAAGAAGTCCATGGCCTGGAGACCTCCCAGGACTAGTACTCTCCTTTCAGGACAGTGGCCACACCATCAGCCCTGTGCCATCTCAGCAAGACAGTGGCATACAGTTCTCCTAGGATGATTTTTGCCACAAAAGACTTTTGCAGCTCCTCATGAGGAGGAACTCATTCTAACCTATTTTCACGTCTTAGCACAAATGGGTTTAACTGTTTCACACATCACCTTTTGCAGCAGAAAACCTACAACACTTCAGAGGGGTAAAACGGCACCTGGATGTGCCTGTACTCACATGCACAGAGCTGGATAAAGAACTCAGGGATTTGCTTTCCTACTGACCAGCACAGAGAACTCAAACCTTTGTGTGTCAATCAGCAGAGACTGGGCTGGGCAGCCCCAGAATACACCCAGTGCCCCATACCCAGTCTGTGTGACTCAAAGAAACAGCCCTGCTTAAGCAAAAGAATTGTGTGACTTGGTATCTGGTCCAAGACAGCAGAACAAAGGCCTATTATTTCCATTTAAGCTCATCATTTTTAGACAGTTTTTTTGTTCCAGTGCTACTTCAACCAAGAAATAACGCAGTGTTGATAAACCTCTTGAAAATGCAAAAGCCTCCTGTCTGCTTTGCTGGCATTGCTTCAGCAATGCTGACCAGCATATCCTGCAAGTATAGATCTTGGCATGTCACTGCCAAGTAAAGAATAATAACACATTTTTTGTTTTTCTATTGGCTTTTCATCTTCGATATAAGAGGTTGTAGCATCTCCTGCACAAATACACGCTCCTGGCTGTATGTCAAGCTCTTTATAATGGACCATATTCATTTTTTTTATGGAGTGAAGTGAGACAGAGAGGAAAAAAAATCAGGGTGGACGGATAAGAGCATGGCATCACCAGCCAGTCTGGTGAAGTGTGGCATATCACTCTGCTGTACTGTCTCATGGTTTTCCCAGTGGTTATGGGGATATAAGCCAGCTTTCTAATGAATAAAGAACAGATAGCACCTGGCTGCTATTTCTCTGTCCTTTTCCTTTGAATGGGACTAGATGCCAAAGCCTTATGCTAGAAAAGCAAGGACAGTGAAATCCATGCATGTACACTGAGCACCGAAACTCTGATGAAAGTTAGAACTCACATTGTCTGCTACCTTCCGGTGGGAACATGAACATCATTTTCTTCTTCTCCCCAGTGACTACTGAAATATGTCAAAATACAGATTTTCTGCCAAAGCCTCTGTCTCTGAAAACTGGATGAAAAGCAACCAAATATTTCAGAACTTATCATGAAGAAAGACAAGCTACTCCTTTTTTCCGATCTCATACGCCTTGTTTCCTGTGAAAACCGTAGAAAATCCTTTACCCAGTGAGACAATGCAAGCAAATAATTACAAAGCTTTGCATCCCTGCATCCCCCTGTGAGGGAGGTAATTACAGCAGGGAGTCAGCGCAGCAGATGGGAAGTGATTGCTCCCTTGTGCTCCGAGTGCAGCCTATTGCCTGGTAGATCTCACCTGCTGCCAGGGAGGAGGGAGGGTGTGGAGGCTATCTGAGAGCCTGAGCATGAGGAGAAGCATGCAGAGGGGTTTTTCAGGTGTGTGTCTATGTCGGTGACAACAGGTCCTTGGAGGGTTTGTGGGAGGTGGGTGGAGGTGTTGTGCAGGCTCCTGTTTCCACCTGTAAGGGGGCAGGTACAAAGTGAAGCTCATTCGTACCATCAAAGGCTCAGCTCTCTCATAATGAATTTCTGCTTACAGTAGAGAGGGAAATGTGTGACATGACATTGCTCTTTCTCCTAAAAATAAAAGCAGGGAGAAAAAGAGGATTCATGCACAAAGACCTTTCAAGATTGTTACCACCACCCCCCAGCCCAAGCGGAAAGCCTGATAGCCCCTGAGAAATCATCTGACAAGTTCAATGGTAAACTTGACAAGACAAAAATGATATATTTTTGAAGTTCTTTCTTTGATTTATGAGGCTTCACACTCGCCTACAATCTACAATGTTAAAAATATCTTTGGAAATAAAAACTGAGGAACCCGCAAGACTCCAGAGAGTGGAGATTTATGAAAAAATAAACATAATGAGGGGTTTTTTTTGATCACACATTGTTTGCGGAGGAGAGTTTTTGGTGAAAGGCATAATTTACTTTTCTCTTTCCAAAGGTTTCCTTGCAAAATTCACAAAACTCCTTTGATTGAGCACTTCAGCTGTTGGATAATGAGAAAATCCAAAAAATGGCAAGCCTAAAAAGTCACATGCCTCATTCTGAAGAAGCGATTGTGAGAGAAGAGGGGACACAGGGCCCCATCCTGAGAGTGGAGCAGAGGGGAGCACAGGACTGGGAAGCTACATGGAGTGGGGACAAGACTCTTGTGGGAAGGAAAACACAAATAAAACCAGAAGGAAGTAAGTGAATAAGCAGACAGCACAGTGATGGCCTCAAGGCTCTCTGTTTTTCTGAGGGAAGATGAAAAGCAACAAGCCTCAGCGTCGCTGAGATTAGACTGGGATAAGATCACCAGGTGCCATCCTTCTTGGAAAACTGGATATCCCAACAGGTAAAAAGCATTTTGGGCTTTCATAAAGTGCATTTCTGAATCCACTGCTCCTCCCTGCTGGCTCCCCTGTGGATGCACATCTTCATTTCCACCACGGAGGCAGACCCTTGATACAGAGGCTCTGCAAGAAGCCCCAAGTCAGCAGCACATTGCCAAGAGCCTTGGTGGAGACAGTAAGTCCCACACAGAGCAGAATTGTCATCTGCAGGAAAAAAACTGCTTTCACGGAGCACAAACCCCCCAAAATTCAATCATTCTGTTGGTAAAGAGCACCTCTGCTGCCTTACAGCATCCAACCTTGCGTAGCTGTTTTGCAGCATGACACAGGCAAATGCGTCATAAATGCGCTGGCAGGCGATGCAGGAGTAAACAGAGCACCTGTGCCTTTGGAATGAGCTGTACTGCAGATACATCTTCTGCAAACAAAGGCTTCAGCTTCAAATGCATCCCACACCTAGAGCAGACCAGATTTTTTTAAAAAAAATTTCACGGCCAGCGCTGTATACTGCATCAAAGAATCCATCCCTCATCTCTGAATTTCCTATGAGTTACAATTTATTCCCAGACGGCCTTTTTGGTAGAACTGCTCGGGAGACTTTAGAAAACACAAAATTTTCAAGAGCTCAGGCAACAGCAAAAAAAAGGTTTGAACATGAGCAGCAAGAATTGATCTTTAGGTACACTTCTGGCTTTTGATAAAGAAGGGGGAATGTTAGACTACCCTTTTGAATTAACAAGTGATCTCAGATGTTATCCAGGAGCTTAAGTTGAACGACCTGTATAAATAGAAATGACATATATGGTTTAAGTGTCGAAGTATGAGTTGATATCACTGTCAATATTAGCTTAGCGAGGTGCAGGGTTTTGATGGACTGTACCAGCTACTTCAGCAAGTTCTCAGCCACAGGAGGTTTGAGCCTTAATGTCGGTTTCATTTTTCTCCCGGAAAATGCCAGCTTGTTGGATGTGGGGTTTTGCACAAGAACCACTTTTACTACATGTTTTCTCAGGGCTGTGATGAGCCTGCTGAATGGGAAGGCAGGGAGAGAAAGGAGCTCCCTGGGAGTTCAGGGAGAGGACAGAGAGAAGTGTCTCTGCTGGACTGGAACAAGTCAAACCATCTTTCTACAAAAGATTTGAAAATTCAATTCTCAAGTTATTCAGTTGTTGTGGACAGAGAACTAAAATAGGAGGAGAGGAGCATACAGAGGTTGGAAGTATTATGATTTTCTTTACTAGGGAGAGATGATAGTATTTCTATATCCAATGCAGAAAGACGAGGTGGAAGTCAAAATTCCTCAGAAACACAGTACTTCTTCCAGGCTGGATTTAGACACAACTTGCCTGGATGCATCCAACTGGGTCAGCTAACAAAGGCTCATTCACAGCCTCTGAACTTACCAAAAGTAAAGCAGCTGCCTGCCCTTTCCTGCTGACAGCTTCTAGATTTAGGCAGCCACATTCAGCTATTCTCCATCACTATGCTACACCAAAAAACACCCAAGTTTTCATTTTCAAATGCCAAAATCCTTTAGCATAGTACCATAATTTTTCCCTGTGTTCATGCCTTTCCCACCTTCTGTATTCTCCCATGGAAGTCAGAGGTTCCCAGAGACTCATGCTGGCCCCTGGGACCAGTTCACAGCCGGATGTCTTGGCCTTTGTACACTGGTTCTCAGCACATTTAGCTTCTCACCCATTTTGCTTTTTAGTATTAATTACATTGGGGTTTTTTATATTTATTGGACTGTGCTCTCTTCGCTCAGATAAAACTAGCTCACAAACAATCAAAACTCAAACAATCAGAACTTGTTATTTTCCACTGGACAAACACTAATTGTCTCAGAGGCTTCTCAGTGCAAAGACAGACTGTTCATTTGAAGTAAAAAATAGTAGTTCTCTGTCGCTTTTTTTTTTTTAATCTTGAAGAGTAGGATTCTTCAGATCTGAAGAGCCTACTCTGCTTTGACAAATCAGCAGGGCTGGTAGATGTTTAGTGCAGGAAGATTAGAAAGACAGCTGAGAGGGTGAATGTGAAGGGTGCTGTGGAGCAGACTGCAGTTTGCTATAGGCACTAGAGAGAAATATAATCAAATGTTTCCTTGCAGTCACTGATGAGGCTGCCAGTTTGACTCCTTCTCTGTCACCTCCCATTATCTCCCATGCTGGGAAACTCAGTAATTACACTGCAGACACTTATGAGGACATACTTGTCGAAACAAATGATGGGCACGAGGTGATTGCAAGTTAAGCAATGTTAAGGCTGTCTCATGAAGGAAACAAACCAAAACACAGTTGCTTCTTTGGTAAAAAGATGTTTGCATATTAAAATTTGAAAAGAAGAACTGACTGAGCAATTTTTCCGTGGGAAAGGAAATGGTTTCTGGAAAGCAAATTCACATCTGCAGAATGGAAATTATTTTTCTCCTCCTGGAAGGATATTCGAAATTATCAGCTTGAGACAAGCAGATCTGTTTTCCCAATGGGAAAGCCAAGCGTTTGAGCTATGAAGATTGTGATTTCTATCACAAGCCATGTCTACAGAGGATTCTTAGCTGGACATATAATATGACATGGAAAGCGACCATTGCCATCCAAAAGCTAAAATATTTTGTAGATGCCTCCCTCAGCAAAGTATCTCAGAGAGCAACCACCACTACCACAGAGACAAATCCAGATGGGGAAGATGCTATCCCCTTGAACTACCTTCCACTGTCCTCCAGAACGTCTGGTAGGAGATGTTCTAACATTACCTCATGGGACAGGTAAAAGGCAGCAATTCCCAGTGGCCAGAAGCAGCAGAGCATGGAGAACACAGTGAGGCCAAGATGATCCCTTGGTGGCATCATCAGGAAGTTGTCTTCACTCTCGGTGTCACTTGAGTAATCACTCTGCAACAGCAAAAGAGAGAAACGCAGATGTGCTGGTTAATGACATTATTTCTTTTCCTCTTCCATGAGCCAATTCCCTGATCATTTTTCCATTTCTCTACCACAGCAGTGGCCAGCAGCCCTCCTCTTCCTCACCTGCTGTGTCACAGACTCCATCACTGTTGCATGAGCTTGAAAGCAAGAAAAGACAAATGTAAGGATATCACTGCAGGGAGCTGAAAAGGGCCCAGGAAAGGAAGGGACTCTCTAGTCAGATGAACCAGGGTGAATGTTTCCTTTCAAAAAAAAAAAAAAAAGGAGAAGGAGAGGGAGAAAATCCACATCATTGCTGAAACTATCACTTGAAATTTTGTGCTCACCTGAAAAGGTGAGATACAAAATCAAAAAATGCTTTTGATTTTCAGGTTTTTGGCTGAGTTGTGTGCTGGCATAGTATTGTGGAGACCACCTGTCTGATATTTCAAAATTGCCTTTTCTTTCGCATAAAGATGATATGGGGAAAAGACTCCTCAGGTAACTCTGGCCATGTGATGAACCATGAAATTATCAGTTATGCTGCCTCCTGAATGCCAAGCTGACATGCTGACTCATGCATGAGTTACCAAAAGTGAGAGAATAATTCTAATCATAAAGTCCTGACTGTGAAGATCAACTATGAACCGGAAGGGTGAAGTAAAAGTCAAAAATCACAGAAAGAAATCCAACAGCAAATCGTACCTCTTAACCCTTCCAGCTAAGCACTCTTTTCTCCAAGCAAACCTTCCTTCCTAACATTCTCTCTTACAACAGGACACGTGATCCCAAGCTTACCAAGAAATCTTCTGTATTCAGAACCCCTCTGACACTGGAATAATTGATAATTTGGCTACCTAGCTCTCTGTCTTCACTTATTCCTGGTTCTTCAACAGCTGCACCCTGACACTGAAGAAGCTGGGCATTAGTGTTGTTGAGAAATCAGAATTGCATTCACCAGTTAGAGTTCCCTTCCCTTCCCTTCCCTTCCCTTCCCTTCCCTTCCCATCAGTTCTTGGGCACCATTTCCCAAGTTTGTTAGAGAAATCAGGCATTGGAAGGCAGAATGCCACAGAAAAACATCTACACAGGAAGAAAGAAGAGAAGCCAACTCCATTTGTAAGATGCATTTAAGATGCAGTTTCATCACAGCCTATAAGTGCCTGAGCAGATAATTTCTGATCAGAGGCAGCTCTTTCATTCTGGTAGAAAAGCTGAAGTGACTGAAAGAAGAATAGATGAAGAGCAGACACAAGGTGCAGATTTTTAACAGAGATGGTGATGAACACTTTCCTGCAGCTGTAATGGATTTTCTATTAAAAAAAAAGCGCCTTTTCTTAAATCAAGGCTAGCTACCCCTAAAAGCTATGTGCTTTACCTCAACTGAAACACTGCCATTGCTCTGCAGACAGCCTGCCAAGCACACTGGAGATGTCAGACAACAGGGTCTGCTCTGAAGTGCAGCTGCCAGCAACCTCTGATGGATATTCAGGAAACAGCCCTTTTGCTTTTTTCCTTCAAAGCAACCACTTCAGTAACATGCACACACTGCATACAAAACTAATTCCTCACATGGCCCTGTGGGATCTGCCTTCAAATCCAGATGGTCCAGAGGTCTGGATTTGACAAAGACCAACACAATGCTGCTCTAAGTTAATATGTGCTCTGTTTCCCTCCACACAATGCCTGTTCTGTGGTCATGACTTGGCAGTGGGTTTTTGAGAAATTTCAGAGACAAGCTGGAAAAAGCAATTTCTTTCTAACCTGTCTTCAATTCTAA
>VZRF01001590.1:49347-95049 GCA_013396875.1 Vireo altiloquus
TTTCTAAAGGGAGCTCTCTGTAGTCCCCAGGAGAAAAGAATGTAAATATGAGAAATGTTTACGGTAAGGTGTTTGCCTGACCAATGGAAGATGTCCTCTCTGTTCTTGTTGTGCATTCCATTCTGGTGCTGGACACTCACACAGATGCACAGACACAGAGATGATCGCAGCTCCTGAACCTGCTGTAGGAAGCTACTTGATGTCTCTCTCTCTCAATCATCTTTTTAATAATATCTATCTATAAATAAAGCCTTCTGATCATCAATCCATGAACTCTGAGTCTTTTGTGGAAGGACCAGGCCCTAGCCAGGGCCAACAACAACATCATCTTTCTACACTGTTCCAGTAATGTAGTTAAACATGATGACCTGTTCTGACCAGCACTGTGCATCCTTCTGCTCTTCTGCAAGTGTTTTGAGTTCACCTCCATGCAGCAGACATGCTGAAGGCAGCAGCTGGATGGGGACTCTCCCACCAAAGGCTATAGTTTACCACTGCTCTGCCTCCACACACTTACTCATCCCTGAGCAGCATCTTGCTGATGATTTCTTAAGAGATGATATCTCTAAAGACTGCTATTTATTTCATTTTGCCTGTCTATTTCTTTCTTTTTACAACTTTTGAGTTTTGCAGTTGATTCCCTTCAGTTTTAAAGGCATTTAAAAGATCCATAATCCCCTAACACTGACCTGCTGCAGCTCCTCTCGTTTCCCCAACTCCCAGTTTAGAAATTGCCCTGTCAGTCAGGTGGCCAGCCTTGCAGAATGGGCTCACAGAGGTCTCTCCTTGCGTGGAAAACTTTTCACACATAACTTTGCAACACCAAAACGCAACAGGGGCAAAAAAACTCCTGCGTGTAGTTGTCCAAGCCTATTCTTCCTTCTTGAGCCCTGGATTTTGATCATCTACCTTGTGGTGTTTTCTAGACACCCACAGCCAGCCTGCCAGTAGCCCCTCAGGAGCCTGCACCCAGCACATTGCCACAGGAAGGGAATCACTGCAGACAGCAACGAATGGATGCCCACTGAAACAAGCTGGGGCCAGGGGTGTGACCCTTCAGGACTGTCCCCTTTTCACTTCTGAGCTGACACAGCAGTCCTCAAAGAAGTGTGCTAAATACCCACCCTCTACAAGTGACAGCATGCAGCTCATCCAGAGCTCCTAACACTCACAGGCTGGATCCCAGAGACATCACTGCAGAGCTTCAGTCTGAAAACTCAGGAAAGTGATGATGAGAAAGGGAACTGTCACAGGCCCTGGCTACTAATTAGGAAGATTCATAGGAGGGCACTTGGACACTGCTGAAGGTGACTTCCCAGCCATGTTCCCCTCATCTGGAGCTGGCTAATGGAGGTTAATACCCCTTGGCAGCGCTCAGTATCTCCAGACTTGAGTGGATTCTCCTCCAAAGGAGAAAAATAAATCAAATGGAAAGTGTAATCACTCTTGTAATCTTTTAATAATGTGCCTTTGAAGGACCTCAGTGGTATAAAGTGTGTCCTATGGGTAAGTACCATGACTGCATATCTAAGTGTCACACCTCTTAGCAGCTCATACCTGGACACCACACCTCTTGACAGCACACTCTGTGCTCTTATGAGCATATGCCATGGGACAAAACCACCAAAAATTACATTCCCAAATTCTCAATACAGCCCTAGATGAGCTTGGACAAGGTATTTATGGCACTGTTTTCTGCCACTGCCCAGGTGCGGAAGAGAAAAAATACTGTACAGCCACTGCAGAGGAGAGCTATGATGGCCCGTGAACTCATCAGTGAAACCAGGAGTTTTTTCCCACATTGCAGAGCTCCCTGAAAAGGGAACTCTGTCACACTCAGCCCCCCCAAGAGGTGTTCAAACCCGTGTTCAAACCTGCTTTCTGGATACCTGCTCCCAGGGAAGGCTGTGGACACAGCCCAGTGCAGGACCACAGGCTGGAAGCATTGACAGAAAGCGTGTTTGATGTCATGGGGCTTAATGGGCATAAATCTCAGGGCCTTCCCTTCATGTTGCAGAAAAAACATGCCAGGAGATACTTGGGAACATTGAGAAGAGTGGTTGGGTGGAACAGGATCCAAATTTTATCTCTACAATTTCATGCTCAGCTCCAAAGGATGAATTTTCACAACAGAATCCAGCAATTTCTAGGGGGAATAAAAAGAAGAAATGCATACCTTGAAAGCACTACATTTCTTTTCTTCTTTTACTCCCAGAACATTCTATTTATTTTGCACTTAGAGATTGCTTCAGACATTGCTGGATGCTGAGAAAAAGTAAGAAGGTTTTAAGAGAGAGCTCCAAGGTATTATTTTATGTGACGTATATGAATAATTTAATTTGTTGCCATGAATAGCTTGAATTTCTCTAAATAAGCAATCTACCTATAGGCCAGGAGGGAAACTAGCAGGAGTATAATATGACAAATGCTATTTTTGGATAAAAGATGGCACATGAACTCTAACATAAGGGTATGTCATCTTGTAACTCATTTCATATTTCTCTGCCACCACATTTGACAAGTTGTCTGTCTATTAGTTGTGGTGTAAAGAACTTATAAGATATTTATAAATTTCCCAGAGATACCTAAATAGGGAATCATTTGATTTCACGGATGGGCATGGAAGAGAGAAGTTTAAAGCCCTGACAGAATGTGCAGCCTTCTGTTTTCATGCCTGGTAATTGCTGGCACAAAGCAGGGCTTTATATGCGAATGTGAGCTGTTTCTGAGATGTTTCTCCCTCCAGACAATTGTGATTTTCTTAGGTAGACTGAACAACACTCCACCAGGACCTGAGAAGCTCTGCTAACAAAAAATCCCAGCCAATAATTTGGTTAAACATTGGTGCAGGGTACGACCCATGGTTAGGATGTCTCCTGCTCCACTGCTGCATCTCCCATGTTCTTCATAGTCCCCAGGCTTGGGAAGGGAAGAAGGTGTCTCCTTCCCAGAAACTTGGCCTAGACGTGTTGAGCTGGATAGACCCATCCTGAGAAGGATGACAGCTAACAGAGAAGCAAACCCTGCAGCTTGGCTTGGTCAATTCTTCAAACCAAAACCAAATCAATCAAAATAGCTGTGTTTTGTCAGAACCTTTGTCTACTGCAAAATTTTCTGCCAGAGAACAGCAACCTTTCTGGCTATCAAGAGCCCAACCCTTTTCAAAATGAAAATCATGTCAGAAACAGTCTGACCTGCAATAAAATTATTTTCTGCGTGTGTCCCTCCTGAAGTATTGCATTGAGGTGGGGAGGATACTACAAAGGAATGAGATTGATTTTTTGGCATTTCTAAGAATATCCATCTTGAAAATCCCTAGGCAGCCATTCTGGTGTAAGGCAGGCAGTGCAAGGGAGACATAGGGGGAGAGCAATGACTCACAACCCCAAGGCTCATGTGCCTTCCAAAAGGCATTTTACACAGATGCTCAAGCTGGGACTCCACTTGCCTTGCACTGACACATGGAGAACAGGAGGTAACTCTGTTTTCAAGAGAAAAGAGCTCCTCTGCACAAAGCTCCCCTCTTTGCCAATGTTTCCAATATGGGGCTAGTTTTAGAGAGTTTTCTCCCAGAAAGAAGTGCTAAAGCAGACATGTTACAATAATAAACAAGAACAGAGTCCTGATCTGCTCTGACACTCTGCAGCTTCCATGCCCTGATGAGCTGTGGCTCAACAGTCAACATGACAAGATACACAACGTCCTGTACCACCCTCAGTGGCAGACTCAAACCCTTTAGGCCTCTCTCAATGGGGAAACAAAATGTGCACTTCTGTTGTGTCACCCTCTTCCATTGTTCTCCTTCTAACTTCTGCTCCCGGTCCTGGTACTCACTCTTTCCATCCCATCTATTAGCAACCTAAAAAAACCATTTGTTTCTTGTCAGTGACTGGCAGGGAAAGAATTCCTTCTGGTGGGACACACTTGTGCTGTGTGATTCAGGTGCTGTTTTTGTGTAGTTAACAATCTGGCATGGTTCATCACCGACTCAGTGACTGCTTGTCCTTAAATAATTTTCTTCCATTCCCAGAGTCCCTGCACATGAAGTTTGGTCTCTAACGAAGCTGTGTTCTAGCCAAGCCCAGGAGGCCCTCATGCATCTGGCCACACAGACACAGCCTCTGTCCACCTGTGAACCAAAATAGCACAACACAGCAGCCACGGTTTTATTTCTGGTCTGGTGCTGTCAAATTCATCTCTCCTCTCCTACCCACCCTTCTGCATGACCAGCTTTGTCTGCAGAATTTAGACCTTCCTAGAAAGGAAGTTTTTTTTCCATGCTGAGCTACCTCATGCTGAAAACAGCTGCTTAGCAGGTTGATCCTTTGGGATCATGAAAAAGTTCACAGAAAAGTGTGAAAATCACAGTGCTGCACAGGGTTGGTCAGGGAGCACAGCAATGGAGACAGATCCTGGGCTCAAAGCAGAGGCTTCTAGGAAAGCAAGTGTTTCCAGCTAACCAGGTCCTCATCTAAGGTTTCTTGCCTTGTTTTCTCCTCCCCCGCTCCACTGTCCTAGTGGAGGAGAAATTTTGATGGAGACGACAATCCATGGGTCATGTGTACTTTGTGAACGTCTTCTTATTCTGAACACTTTGTACATAAAGGTCAAGGTGGTTGTCCATGCATCTCAGTGTTAGCACAGAATCACTCCAAAGAGTCAAGTGAGACTGGGAATCTGTAATTCCAGATGCAGTAAACCCATTTAAGGACTGCCACATTTGACCTCGGGAGGCTACAGTCCCAAGAAACAGGTCAGAAAGAAGGAGCCAGGGAAAAGTTTGATGCACACACTGTCAGAGCATGCTACCAAAATTTACTGTCTCATTTCTCCCCTTAAGATTGGGGAAGGATGAAGTTCTACAGCTGGTTTTTAAGACACAAATGTTCTCTGTGAAAAGCTGATCAAGTTCCTCCAGTACCACTTTGAAGAGGTTTTTTCCTTATGCTGCTCATTTTCCCAGGCTTTTTTTATCTCATTCTCCAAAAGTTGGCTTAAGAATGTCTTCTTGACTGCCTTGAATTGACTAGACGGACACTTTTTTTTGCTGCCTGAATGTCAGGCCAGATGTGTCAATAACACCACATGTGCTACAGTCACTTATGTCACTACTGCACGAGAGAAACTGGGCCAAAAAGACAGCAACCAGGAATTTTGTTTTGATTAAGGAAATTATACTTCCCACAGTCAATTCTGAAATTCTGTGGACGGGTGTGATTTGAGCTAATATTCTCACATGCTTCAGAGAGAAGCTTTCTGTCTCCCTGTGGAGGCATTGAATACTGCATTAATGGCACGCACTGGGAAAAATACTTCCTTCTTCCCACCTTATCGATACAGAGAGAAAAGAGAATAAAAGGGAAGTCAGGCTCTTGCTGGATTTCCCCTGTGCTGATCACAGGGTGAAGCACTGGTATTACAGGAGGTGAAAACAGAAATTTTAAGTCTTGTTAGGTCTTGGTCCTAATCAAAAATCACAGCAACAGAGAAGCACAAGCAGTGTCCCTATTTCAGCTGGGACATTCATGGCTTTGCTCTAGGCAGGCAGAGGGTCTTTGCTACGTTAGGAGTCTCTGACCAAGGGTGGAGAAAGTTTTCAGATCAGCAGCATTATGTTCACGCTCTATTCCCACAAATACTGGCAAATAAAAATCCCTGCCATGCTTGGGCCTCTGTAAAATAAAAAAAGTGCATCATTTAAGAAAGAATGAAGTTGATTTCCATGGTCTTCCCTGTTACTTTACAGTGAGTAATCAATGAAGCACAGGATTCCAGAAGAAAACATTGTATTTGGGTCTAAAGAAGAGTTTCGCTCCATCAGAAAAATATCATTTCTTTCAGAGACATGGATTCACTTCAGCTTGAAACTGAGAAACTTCTGAGTTCACTCAGAGACAGAAATGTTTTGTGTCTGAGCCAGTAATTTAAAATTTTCTGCTCAAGTCAGGTGAAGGCGAGAGATGATGTTGGCCTGCTGAGTAAGACAGGCTCCATGTGGGTAGACAGATGCTCCCAGTCCCAAACTTACACAGCATTTAAGCACGTGGGTCTTCATCTGTTTCTGACCAGCCCCTTCAGAGGCAGAAGGGAACTGCTGATCTCCATTAGGGCCAGTGGAAATTTTGCCATTGGTATCCACAGATCTGGGACTTTACCCAACAGATAAAGATGAATGATCATTCATTGTCCTAGTTGGAGGAGAAAGTGACACAGCTGACCCGAAAAGCAGCTGATCCCCTGCCATTAGGCTCTAGGAGGTTGTACACTAAATTTCAAACCTGCCCACCTCCTCCCAGCCTTTCCCACATATCCCAAGTGACATCTGACCTCTAGTTCCTGGAAATCCTCCTCTTCCTCCACCTCGTAGGAGAGGGTGTGGATCTTGATGTCGTCCGCAGAGAGGTCGATGAATTTGCTGTCAGGGTACTCCAGGCTGTCTTTGGTGGGCGAGCGCTCCTCGATGAAGGTCGTCTCACAGCACTCCGAGCCCAGGCTCTCGCCCCACGAGCGCAGCACGTTCTCAGAGTAGAGGATGATGTTGGGCCTGTAGTGAGACTCCACTGTCTGCTGCAGCATGTTGGGGTCCAGGAGCTGCTGCACGGGGTCACTCCTGCCATTCTCCGGGCATCTCGGAGAGGACAGGCTGCCTGCTCTGTGGCTCTGGTACTGAGGGGTGGGGTACACAGAGACCAGGCCATCTCGGCTCTCTGCTACTAAGTTCCTCGTGTTAATTAAACCATTCCTTTTCCCAGCCTCAGTGATCTTACTGTGCATCAGCACACTGTTCTGCTCAACCAAGCCATCCATACTGGGAGGTGTCCGAGGCAGTGGGACCAGTGGCCTTTATTTTGCTGTGCCTTAGAGTTCACGCTGGGTGAGTGGCTCCCATTTTCCTGATGAAGAAAGGAAACAGAAATGAATGTGAGGACAAAGGCAATGAATTGGAGGACTCAAGTTAGCTTGTCTTCCATATCATCTCAAGAGAAAACAGAGCGCCACATATGTGCACGCCCTGACTTAGTTCTCCAAATATATCCCTGCTTGGAGAAGCAAAAAAAAGCCTGCCCCACATCCATGGGGTGTAGAGAAGCAGAAGAGCTGAAATGTCTTGGTGGTGATGGACCCCATCAGAGAATGGCTTTGGTGCCTGCTCCAGCCTCCCACAGGGACACAGCTTTCATCCTGGGGATAATGTCCCTTTCCACCAAACATTTTGATAAGAGATGGGAAAAAAAAAAAACAAACCAAAAAAAGACCGAAACCAAAAAAAATCTACTAAAAGAACCATTTTCAGTTCTCAAAAATCTGCAATTGCAAAAGATGGGTGTTCACCTGTCGGTGTCTGCAGCCACCCTTTGCCCTTGGCAAGTGCTTTACTACCTTCTGAAAACCCATTTTTTCCAGCCAAAACACTTTCTCATCAGGCTGCTCATTTTTCTCAGGTGGGGCCAAAGGAAAATGCCTTTTGAAATACTGATGTATTTCAAAATGTATTTCAAAATATGATGTATTGGCCACAGCAACAGTAAGTTCAGGGGTTTGTTTCTGGACATGATCATAGAAATTACAGACATGCTACTGGCTTCAAAGTTCTTCATATTAGATCTTCTAAGACCAAACGATTAATGTAGGATTTCCTGTCTGCATTGTGCTATCTGGAGGAAACCAAGAATGACATACACAAACACATAAATATATGTAATTTTTCTACTCAATGCTTTCTTTTTATTTCCCTTTTATGTCAGACAACCTCTAACAGAGCAACACCTAGCAAAAGCCCAATATTATTTCCTCTAGCTCCAGACTTCAAATACCTTCAGTCTCTCTTTTGGATGCAAGAGGTATTGAAACCACTGCTAAGAGCTGTTCTAACACTACCAATTAAGCAAGAAACTTGTTTAACATCCAAGAGAGCTCGACCCAGCGTGCTGACATGTTTACTTTCACAGCTCTTGGTTTAACATGCAGAAGCCCCATTTTATTGTGTTTTCAAGTAGCTCAGTGCTTCTCTAAAGTGAACCATCAGGAAAGCTACAGAAGAGAAAATCCACCACAGTGGGATCCCATGGAAGTTACATGTGCAATCCAGGTAGCAGGAGCATTCTGCCGGGCCTCCAGCTGCTTTCTACCTTCCACCTCCCAAAAGAAACTAAATAAAAGTACATCCCCACAGGCAGAAGATGAGAAATACTCATCAACTAAAGAGTAAATTCTCAGACTTTGCTCAGTTCCTCCCAAGCTGCCTTGGAAAATGTAAAAGGTCCCCCCATGTATGACATCAGCCATCAACCCTGTTGAAGCCAGAGAGACTTTACCCAAAAACCGCAAACCCTCTTGCAAATGTTCTTATCCCTGCCACCTGTCAAGCAAGCTGATATGGTCAGGAGGAATATGCCACAGATGTGTAGCAGAAATTGGAGGAAGATTCACAAATCAAACAAGTGCCTTCCCAGAGAAATGTATGAAGAGGCCAACACTTTGTCACTGCACTGATGGCTGGAAAACTTGGGTCAGGCCTTGCAGCTCCCCGTGGTCACATTTCAACAAATGCTTGAGTAGCACTCAGGGAAATGCCATTTTAGGCCAGATTTATAGCACGCCTTAGAGCTGCATTGTTGCTCAGTCCTACCATGGATCCAAACATCTCTATGGCAGGTGCTTACTTTCTGTGCATTTAAACTAGTCTCGTAAACCAATATTGCAGATTCTAAGTGACCCTTTCCCCTTGGTAACAGGCAAAAAGTGGAAGAAAACATCAAAAATGAGACAAGGACAAAACAGGGAGCATCTTTCCCTCACAGAGCTCCTCCAATAATAAGGATAATCCATTGCTCAGGACATCCTCCCTGGAGTCCCAGCCAGCATGCCTCAGGGAAGGTCAGCAGGGAGATGTGGATGGCAGCATGCAATCAAGGAAAATGGTTTAACCCCAGGTGCATTTTAATCTGTTGCTGGCTGCCGGCCTTACCAGAGTCTGACCCAATGTTCTTGGCCCTGCAAGTGTATTGCTTAATGGGAGGAGGCTAATGAGACTCAGGCCTTTCCAGTATATTATATTAAAAGGAGGGAAAAAAAGAGAAAGAAATAATTTTAATAGTATTACTCCTTGGAATGGAATCCCCCAGGTTGAGATGAAGGTGTGGTAGAGAGTGGCACATGGTCACGAGGAATGCCTGGGGGCAAAAGGCAGCTGTGCTTCTGCAGGGGCTCAGAGCCTGTGTCCTGCCTGCATGACATGGATCCACTCACTCCACTTTTCACTAGGGGCTTTCATGGACATGGCCTGGGCCAGGCTTACACGCCTGTGACTCACAGGCAGGTTCTAAAATTCAGATTGCTCCAGTTTCCAGGTTCCCTGCAGCCCAGAATTCCCGGATGGCAGTGCCAGAGCAGGTAACCTCTGACAGACCACCTGAGGAAACAGGAGAGTGCCTTCTCTGCAGGGAGCCAACATTCAAAGCAGACAGGAGCTTTCATTGCTTATGACCACAGTGAGTTTTCAGAATAAAGTTGACAGGAAAATGAAATTCATCAGAGGTCTTGAAATAAGAAAGCTTTTCAGTCTGCTCCAAGATGCAGAGTTAATTTTAATTGGTTGGATTCAAGTTTCTTCTGTCTTTGCACGGCATTAACTGTCCCACAAATCACTGACTGGTGCTGAGGCCAACCACAAATAATTCTGCATTTTCGCACTTGAGACTGGAACCAGAAGGAAAATCCAAGTACAAATTATTAACAGATAGATATATATAATCAATATATCAACCTTCAGTCTAATGTTTACCTTGGGGTCAGACATTTTTTACCCCTGTCTACTATAAAGAGTGAGTCCATTAATTATTTTACCCTTCATTCTTTCCCATTTCTCGCATTCCCCCCTCCTCCTTTCTTATTTTAATAAGAAGCTGCAAGCAGTGCCAAGATCTTTAGTCTGCAATGCTGTGGTTTATTAAGCTATCACTCGTGTTACAGCAGAGCCCAGCTACAGTGAGAGCTACGCTCTGCTGGGTGTTCTGCAGCCTCCTGCTATGATGACAGTACCTGACAAACTAATTAAGCAGAGGATGTGAGACAGAGAAATGCCAGCTGTAGGCAGGGCAAGGAGAGAACAGCTATATGCTGTGCCCCAGCCTCCAGCACCATCCCAAAACTCCTTTGCTCTCCTGGGATCTGGCAGGATGCTGTTTTCCTCCTCTCTCCATGGGACTTTGCATAGTTTAAGGGTGCTTCAGCCTTCTGAAGACCCTTGCCAGGCACCCAAAGTCCTGTATGAATGAGCAGTTGGGAAACTGAATTCAAATCCCCTGAATTCTGAACAAGCCCATTGAAACACTGGGCTATGGCTGGAAAGCCCCGGCTGTCTCCTCACAGCAAACCAGAAGGACACTCATGCACACAGACCAAGCACCACCAGCCCAGCAGGCTGGTTTATTGGCAAGAACACTTGGAGATAAAAGCAAGTGAGGCTGAAGGCAGAGTCCCCATCTGCTGTCCAAGCCTAAGGCTGTACCCTCTGTCATTCCCTGCAGATCTGTCAGGTCATCAGCCAGGAAAAAAGGCTCAAAAACTTGTGTGTTTCTGCATGGGGGTATCAGCAGAAATCTTTTCCCCATTAACACAGTCAAGCAGAGGAAAAAGCTGCCCAGGGAGGTTCTGCAGCCTCCGTCTTTGGAGGCTGTGAAGACCCAACTGAACAAAGGGTTCTCTGAGGAACACAATGTGTGTGATCCCAGAGCTGACCCTGCTTTGAGCATGAATAGAACTGGTGACCTCCTGATATTCCTTCAACTTGATTATCCTATGATTCAAATCCCTCTGTTCCATACAGGTTGCCACCTGTCTCTCATGATTCCCAACAGACATGTACTGCTCCCACATCCCTCATCATCAGAATGGCAAGGAGGAGCAATAGTGACCCTTTATGCCACCAGCAGAAACCGATTCAGCCTCAGGATTATCAGATTCAACAAAATGCCCCTGGGTTTGATGCTGGTTTCCCCTCTGCCAGCATAGAGAAAACAGAGGGGAGAAAGCTCCCTTGAAGAGCAGTCAATCCCTGCATGAAGAAAGGAAGTTGCAGGTTTCCTGGCATGAGCTTTCAGGTAAGGGGGAGCTTCTGATGGACAATGCAATAGGCTTCAGCATGGTTTGGGGTACTCCCAAACATTTAGAAACTTAGAAAGCTGCAACACCAAATACGGACCTTTTGCATGAGAGAAATCATAGGCAGTGTATGGATCTGGAGTGCTGATTACGGAGTGAAATATTTAGCACAATGAAAGAAAAAAACCCTTTCCCACTGTATTTTTCTTCTTTGATTTAGCTGGGCTTATTAAAGTAGGTTTGGTTTTAAGGGAGTGCTGTATTTCAGCAGCTGAAATTCCTTTTGCCCGATTAAGTAAACTACAGGGAGTTTTGTAAGGCAGTGCAACTAACTCACACTGGGAAAATTAGGAATGCATGCATTAGTGATAGCTAAATGTTTCATTGCTAACAGTGGAATTAAAAAGACCTCCGTGCTATTTTAGTACTACCAATATACCGCAAATCCACTGTGAGATGTGATCTGTCCTGCTAAAAATGGGGAACTTGTAATATGGTGAAATGCCCAAGGTCATGTCAAGACAGAGCTGGAAATAAAATACAGGTCTCCTGACTGCCTGTGCAGAGATATATGTTAAAACAATTACCATCTGCATATCTGCCTGAATAATTGATTGCTTAATTCAGTATCTGAACCAAAAAATGGAGTGGGGAACAAAGGAGGAATTACCTTGCGTTGACCTGAAACATAATAATGTTATTCCTGCAACGAAGTATTTCCTTTTGAGCAGATGGAAGCATTTTGCCTGAGCTAAAATGAAATGTTATGTTTCATTTATTTATTTTTAATTGAACAAGCTGGCTTTTAATTCACTATGCCTCAAGTCGTCTCCAAGAAAAAAAAAAAGACACATTCAGACTTTTCTAGCAATCCTCCTTCACGACTTAAATTTTTCAGCCTTAATTCTTAGCAGGGTTCAGTCTGAACTCAGAACTTTTTTAATTCACTGCACTTTGCAGATAACAAATAACTGACCTGACGTACAGCATCTTGCTGTGGTGTAAATAATGTGGCTGTTGTGGAAGACACCAGTGTAAAAACACCTTGACACCTGTACCACTTCTGGTAATTACTCTGCAGACTGCAAGGAGTCAGGAAAGTCTGACTGTGTTTTTTCTGCTCTGTTTTCCAGAGGCTCCCTAGTAACCAAGCAGACATACAACCCCAAATGTATCCAGCATCACCTGTGAGCTCCCCACACCCGTTTCAAACAGGGGAGATTGAGCCATGAGGAGTGATTCTTACTTTAAGAGCTTCCAAAAGAACCCTGAGAGTCTCTCCCAGGAATAGCAACATCACAGCATCACCTAGCCGTCTTGGCCTGCCTCCTGGCTGAATCCTGTGCCTCCCCACAGACCTAAAATCCCTGTTTAACTGTGTTTGTGACCAGGCTGCCTACAGACAGGAACACCCAAATGTGGATCCAGGACTGGCCCTGCTAATTCCAGTCTTATTCTTGATGGGCAGCCAAGCCCCCAGAGAGCTCAGTTCTTGCACACCCCCTGCTCATCCAGCTCCACTTGCTTTCCCACACTGCACGCAGGAAGCACAGTAGGACAAGGCACTGCCTCACACTTGCTCCACATGTAAATCCCCAATGCCGTGCTCCAGGCTGGACTTGAGGTATTCCTGAAGCACAAGTGGAAAATAAAGATATGACAGAACAGGAGGACAGTGTGGTGGTGCAGACAGTGCAAAATGGAAGTTTCTGTACCTCCTGCCCAAGCAAAGCCTTACCCCAGGGCTGTAAGTCACTTTGCCAGAAAAACACTGTAAAATTACTGGAGTTGGTTCATCTGGGCAAGGATGATTAGAGTAAACAGCTGCTTCTGGGGCCATAGAATCGGCCGTGCTCCATAAGACTCTAGAAAAATTGCAGAGCCAGGAATACACTGTGGGACAAAAGCTTTACAGAGTAAGTGGTTTAGCCATGGTGAGAGTGGTAGCTGGAGGCAGACAGAAGCAGGCAGAAAAATGAAGCAGTATCAGTGGGGCATAGTTTGACCTTTACAGACCTTTCTTAACCCTACGCTCACCCCTCCCTGCAGAAACAAGGATGGAAATGAATAATGCTAATGCCCATTAGGCTCAGGCCATTGTCTGAACATGAAGAAAAATCCTATCCCCTCTTACCCCTGGGAGGAGAAGGAATATAGGACCTCAGGGACTTCTGTATGGGAGGCATAGGCTTTGGCCTGGCAGCATATCCACAACACGACCTTGCCTCCATCACCTTGTGAGCCACATGCAGCTGGAAGAAGGGAGATGTTCCGTTGGGAAAGAGTACAAGGATAGGAGCTGGAAGCTGGGTGGATGACATGGGGACACCACCTGCAGGGAGAGGCCTGGATAAGTCATTGGAGGTGGGAGATGTCCTGAAGCGGCAGACTGAGCACTGCTGTCCTGCAGGACCTGACACCAGGCTGGATGCTTTCCCCAGGTCCCTTCTCAAGAAGCTGAACTATTTGATCATGCCTCATCCCTGGACGTTTTCAGGTTGGATGGGCCCTGGGCAACTCGAGGTAGTGGAATGTATCCCTGTCCCTGGCAAGGGCTTTGGAACAACACGATCTTAATGTCCCTTCCAACCCAAACCATTCTATGATTCTGTCCTTTTGCAAACACCATGTCAGAGTTCTTTGTTCTCCCTGGGGATTTTTGAGGTGTCTGAGCAGTCAATCAAAGCACACAAACCCCATAAACAAGAATTATGCCAACTTGGTGTGAACAGTCAGTTCATTCTTCTCGTGCCTCGGTGAAGCCCCTAAGCTTAAGGGCAGAAATACACCACAGATTTGGGTAGTTACTGTTAAATTAGGGAAATTTGCATATTCAGGTTTTATAGACACATATACAAATACACATCCATAGGGATGCCAGGTGTAAAACTGGCACAGCTAAAGGCATGCAGGGACTCACACAACCCATGCACTGCACCACTGCTTCAAAATGCAGTCTTGGCTTGTGCAGTGAAAACAACCAGTTTATCACTCTTCTGATTCCACAACACCAGAGTCAAATCACACAATCTTTTGATTCTTAGGTTCTACAAGTCAGACCAGCTCCATGTGAATCCTCAGGGTCACAGGCATCGACATCTGAAGAGGAGCATTTTGCTGTGATCCCATTACTCAAAGTAGTTTCCAGCTTTTGCCAGAGAAAGGGTACTCAGAAACAATTGACATGATAGCTGGAGGATGCGTATTCAGACACTTACACAGCCACTATTCATATTTGTCAAAGCAAAGCCAATGAACACACAGAGTACTTTTCTCCTGTGCACACCTCTGCAGTTATTTTCCATTTTTTCCCCAATTGCACCATACAAGCAATAACTGGTAAAAATTCGAGTTTTCAAAGTGAAGATGACAAAATTTGGACTTCTAATAACCACACATCCAGTCTGCAATCTTAATGACCACGCAGGCAGTATTAAAAAACTCTACTGGAAGCATTTGCAGCTGCCTGCAGATATGAATTTGCAGTAGAAAGAAGGGCAAAAAAACCTTATCCAACCACGTTGCCCGTGTTCTCTAATACTCTCCTCAGAAGCAAAAACATTTTAAATCCTGAGAGCATCCTTCCTCAAGTTAAATGTGTTGTGGTGGTGCCTGTGTACACCAGTACTGCATTACATCTGCATTTGTATAAGGAAGAGCCCTCCTCTGTGTGTGAGATTCATCCCAGAGTGTGTGGCACCAGCGGTGTGAGACATCTGCCTGCCCACTTAATGAGAGGAGACTTCATTTAATTCCTACAAATGAATTTATCTTACACATACCCTGACATGACCTGTAGTTACCAAAACTGCCAATAAAATGTCACCTTGCCCAGTAAAATCTGCCTTTGTCCTAGGAGTAAGGTAATTTGAAATTAATACAGACCATCTACATGCAGCTACTTCAAAGATGACAATTAATTAACCATAATTAAGACTGAGTCATTTAAATACATGAATGTAAAAAAGTGTTTCTCTGACTCTCATTTAGAATACACAAAAATCCCCCTCTGTGCCAGTTAATGCATCATCTTGCGTTTAAGACCACCAAAGCATCTTTTAATTGTTGTTAATGCTCTGTTTACACCCGATTAATGTCTAATTAATTGTAATTCAAATATTTAATCTATCTAGAAAGTTCAGAATTTTTTTTCTTCTTTCTCTTTCATTACACACAGAGGCTACAGCCTCCCTCCAGTGATTTTGAAGGCACAGTTCAACAGATTGCTCTCTGGAGCAACTCCTGCCACTCCTGCTCCATGTTCTATCTGGGGAGGGTTAAACCCCACTACCATCAGTCCCACACAGACCCTTGCACCTCTCCCCCTGCAGCACACTCTGGACTGGGGAGTGCTACCAATCCTGTTCCAGGAAGGCTTGTATTCCTGGAGTGCCAATTCCAGAAAGGTCTCAGTGCATTGCCAGCCTCTTCCAGCTGAAGAACTGACCCCTTGCGGGATGCTTTAGTGATACCCGGATACCCCATCCAGAAGGACGTGGCAGGTATGGGGGACTTACCTAATGTCACCCCTCTGCCACCGACAGCAGGGACCACTGCTGTCTCCTTGCCTCAGCCATCCCTTTCTCCAACTTAGCTCTCACTGCTCCCAAACTAGAGGATGGGAAGGAAAAGAAATTCAGTCCGGCGCCTCTCTGGAGCAGAAGAGAGAGGGGAACGGGCAGCTGCGGCTGCCAGGAGCTCAGCATCTCCGCCGCCTGGCCCCGGCTCAGGCTCTGCCCCCGCATACCCCTGCACAGCCCCTCTCCACCTTCCCTGGGCTGGCAGGGCGGACAGGAGCTGGGAGAAAAAGCTGCTCTGCCACAGTGCGCTAGATGGGATTCCTCATGGGGAAGAGGAGGGAAAGGAAAAGCAGCACCCCGCGCGCACTTTCCCTTCCGATGCTCCCAATCTCGCCGCGGCACTGTAAAAGCTTCTTCTCCCTCCAGACCCCGCCGGGCAAGACCAGGCACGGTAATTCGGGCTCTCCGCAAGGCATCGGGAAGCACCTCTGCGGGCGGCCCCGCTCAGCCCCTGTTCCTCCCTGCGCTCCCCCCAGAGTCCCTCCGCCGCGGCGGCTGCGGGAGCCGCGGTGCCCCCGCCCCCGCTCCGTGCTCCGGAGGATGCGGCGGAGCGGGTATTTGGTGCATCGCTGCCCGGAGGGGATGGGACGGGGTGGGCTGGGGGGTCACTCACCTCCCTGCAAGGTGACCCGCGGCGCGGCCGGAGGGGCGGCTCAGCGCCCGGGCGCTCCGGCCGGCAGCATCCCCGCGGCGGGGGCGGCGGCGGGGAGCGGGCCCGGGNGGCGGCACTGTGGGCTCGGGAGGAGGAGGAGGAGGAAAAGAAGGAAGGAGGGAGGGAAGGAGGGAGGGAAGGAGGGAGGGAGAGAGAGAGGCAGGCGGAGGGAGAGAGGCAGGACGAGCCCTGCGCGGCAGCGTGACCAACTTTCCTTCTGCAGCGCAGGAGGAACAGCCTCCGTGCCTCGGTGTGCAACCCCCGCCCCGGGTGAGTAGGGCAAAACCCTCCCCTCTCTGACTCCACTCTTCTCCTCCTCTCTAGGCCTTCCTCCCAGCCAAGTCTTCTCTGTTCCCCGCGCACACTGGTGCTCCGCGGGCACCGCTCCTCTCGCCCCAGCCCGGCTGCCCTCACACTCCCTCCCCAGGGACCCCGGGTCTGCTCCCTCGGCTACAAGGGCACTGCCAGCACGGAGCCCGACACAGCTCCCCGAGGCGATGGGGAAGCTCCAGCTGGTCTGGAGAACTCAATTGTTTGTGTGTTTTATTTTTTAGCGTAATAACGAGCACACTGGGCTGCATCCCACGGCACTGAGGGGTGTTTCCTGCCTTCCTAATAATCCTGCGTAATAGGGGTAAGTAGTGTTCATTGACTCCTCTTTCCGTTCCCAACAGGCCCGCTAGCCAAGTCATTTGCCTAAAAGCATCTCTATCACCACTTCTTTCTAGATGCTTCAACATCCGCGGCTCAAAATGCTGTTGGGAAATCACATGTCCCGTTTAGATCACCGCTTTCCTTTGCCTTTACAGGGAGAGAGACACGAGGAGACATACAGCCCTGGTGCATTTTTGCTGCCTCCATTTCACTGGATTAAGGCTTTTTTTCTCTCACTGCTTGCTTTTCGTTTGTTATTCATACTCCCAAAATAAGCCATGCCAAAATCTTTGCTCAAGGAGAACGTTCAAGATTTAAAACACACATTAACTAACTTGAGCCAGTATTGGGGTTTTTCTCCCACCCTGTTTTCTGCTCTTCCACATTTTATTGGTCTTCCAAACTCACTTTTTTTTTAGTGCATTCTAGTGGTATTCACAGAAGATTTTTCTCTCCTTCTAAATATCCATACATTCCTGAGTTGATCCGGACTGCAGGGAGGTTTTGTATCTTAGAGAAAAGAGTTTCTTCGTTAATGTAATAGGCACTGGGAGACAATTCATACATAATCGGCAGAAAGAAATAGCCCCAAATAATGATCACCCTGATTTTCCAGAGTGTTTTTCACCTATACTTTTCTGAGAACAGAAGTCTCTGAATCACATTCATTATGTCTTTACCAAGTAACACTTTTTAGGTCTTTCCATTCTGCTTGTACAGGGATATAACTTCAGGGGGAATGGCTTGCAACCTAAGGTATTTCAGCTCCTACTGTGCAAATTCATCAGTCATCATTGCTACTGATTGGAGATACCAGCTAGTTTGGATGGAAGGTGAATTCCTGCTGAAATACAGATTTTTAGTGACCAAACGTATTTGTGAAATAGGGGGAAAGTCAAAAAGATTTGTTAGGTTTTGGGGCTTTTTAAATAAAAAAATTTCATTTATACAGAATGGACTGGGGAAGGGATTTCTGGATCATCAAGTCAAATTTTCTTGCTTCCAGGCAGTTTGTTTCCTTCTGACACTTCCAAAATGTGGGGGTTTTTTCCATGATGTTATCAAAATGAGATTCAGTGATGTCAGAGAAGTAACAATTCTAACACTGTTCCTCTACCTTTACCTGTGTCCCTGCATCAAACTAAGACCGTTCTTCCTTCAGTCTGGGAAGACCATGGGACCTTGTGTCCATGAGAAAATCAGGCTTCATTTTGTTTACTTGAATTCTGCAGCAGAACCAAGTAAATCTAAGTAGAGGAGCAATCACAATCCAACAATGACAGAAGTTGTAACCATTGCTACAGACCAGGGCATATTTTGCCTTTTTCTAGTCAGCCTCTTCTCTTGCCCAAAACCACCAAAGAATCTACTAATACTCTAATTAACTCATAGTTAACTAGTGTTAATTATACCACTTTCCTGTTGCACTACATTTGCCATAAATTGTCCTACTCCTTTTGCTGGGAAGCCAATGACTATGCCTGATTTGATTTTGATTTTTGCAGCTTACTGGTACTCTGCTGATTTTTGGAGAAAGTTCTTCAAATAGCAATAGAAAGGGACTTGTGGTGGGGCAGGTGAACTGCAGCAGGCTCGTTTGTGATTTGATGGTTTCTCTTCAGCTGCAGCAGCATCACTCAGAGTCCTCTTCAATACCAGGTTGTGCAATGCATCCTTAATGCATTGTGCCAGCACATTTCACAAAGTCTTGTGGGAAAAAATTGGGGGGTTCATGCTATGTGTCTAGCAATGGTAACTAACCCTATCTTTTTGTTCCTAAAGGTATTTTCCTCCACAGCTGATGGAGATGCACCTCAGCAGGAAAGCTTCTGTGCAGACAAGCTCAAAGTGCTGCACTGACAGGGAGCAGCACAAAGAGATATTTGAAAGGAGCAAAGCTGGGGAGGAGGAATAATCCACCTCCCTTGGGTCTGATGGCTCTTGGAGCAGGGCAACCCCATGATGGTTTGTGAGCCTCCATGGTCCTTTAGTTTGTGTCTGTGAGGAGCTAGGGATTTGGGAGCCATCAGGGCAGGATGTAAAAAGGAAATGCCACCTGGCAGCAGAAATTACCAGAGATGTACAAACAGTTCTTCTTACAAAAGGGAGGTTGGCAGGAGTCAAGGAAGGGATGAGACTTTGCAGGCACATACCACTACAGCTTCAGGGAAATCACTTCACCACGAGTTGCTCTGACCAGGGCTGCTAACAGGGCTAATGCTGACCCAACAATTGGCCATTGCCTTCAGTGGAAGCACCCTAAGGAACAGCACCTGGCTGAGGAGTCACACAGTCCTGATCTTTGCTTCCCTGGGTGCTCTGCACCACAGTCTGGGAGAGTCCTTGGAGACAGCTGCTTTGAAAGCCTCAGGGCCAAACCAACAACGTGAGAGCAGAAGAGAGTCCTGGTCTGGAAGCCACACATCCAATACTGCAGGAACAGCACTGTATGGTAGCCAGGAGGATTTCAAGAGAATCATTAGCTGGTTCATCTGCTGATGTGCTAAAATGCGTGTGGGAGTGTCACGTTATGCTGTGGTCCGCAGCTGTCCAAAGTCAGAATCTAGGATATGATGCATGCTCAGGACGCCACGAGTAAGCAAGTGGAGAGACAGTGCCTTGCAAGTGCCCTGCTGGTCTGTAGGAAGAGCAGCAGCACCACCTATCACCAGAGAGGGAAGGAGAGAGGACAGACAAAGTGCTACTCCTCCTGCCTGCTCTCGCTAAAAGGCTGGATTTTTTAGATCACCACAGAGAAACTTCCTCCTTCCAGCAGAAGAACCCACCCAGCTTAAATCTTTCACTGCACTCCTTCTGCTAAATCTTCCTGTGGTGCACAGCTAGCAGAAGGAGATGGAGAGGATGGACAGGTGAAGGTTTTGGAGGAGAAGGGCTGAGAGCTGGTATTTACAGCAATAATGAACCAGAATAAAATAATAACCTTCAGGTCTACAACACCCAAAGAACTGTTCATCACTCAGAGGGCACAACTAGGCCCAAGGACCCTGTGCTCCAAGTTGTGCAGGGCTTTTGTCTTGTGGGTTCTGTCAGTCAAAAATCCTGGCACCAGAATTATTGGTATGGTCCCAACCATATGTAGCTTGATTATAAATCCAAGTGATGGAACAGAGCAATCAGGAAGTAGTCCAAAATCTGTAATTTCTTCTTGCCAAAGGCAAAAAGAATCTTTCCTTGTAATTGTATCCAACCCCAAAGGTGTAGCCAGGAGTGCTTTTAACTTTCTGAGAAAGAAAAATTGGTTAGCTGGAATGGCTGAGCTGTGCGGGCACTGAAGTTTATGTTGGTTTGTTTGCTGGTAATTCTGAAACCAGAATAAAAATGAGAGTTTGGATTAAGCCAAGCTGAGCACGTTTTTTTCTTGTTCTATATTCACTCCAAATCATCAAGCAAAAGATACAATTTTTTGGCTAAGTGAATGATGTAGCTTAGCTCAAGATCAAATGTTTCATTGCTTTGAACTCTTCTTTATAAGCTGGATGTGCCTACTTACTTGCAACAGAGGAAAAATCTAAACACAACCACTGTCTGCCTAATTAAACCAGAAGTGGCTGGTAGATATCATCTGCTAGGAGGATGAAGGAGGTCTTTGCATATGGTGCTAAATTAATTTGGAAGGACCTGTTAGAAAAAATGGGACAGGACAAACATTTTATGTGTTCTGGTCTCTAGAAGGGGTTGTCTGTATCTCCTTTGCCTTAGACAAGTTGCTTGAATTCAGCCAAAGTGGCCCAGTTTCTCACAAGTCCAGGAGCTGAGAGACTCAGGCTCAGAAAAAAAAAACCTGCACTGCTTTTATTTTGCCATCTGTGCCTTCCCTCACTGCATACAGCTCTCATGTTTGAACTTTTTGGGATTCTTCCAGGAAGCCTTACGGCAAGTTCTGGCGCCAATGCTTGCCTGTCCAAGAGGTGGCTCTTTGACATGTATGGGTACCTCCAAGGGAGAGGCAACTGTGTCATTTTTGTGCTGCCTTGCACTGGCCTTTGGAGGTAGACAGGAAAGGCACAGGTTAGTGCTAATGGAGATGTGGCCATCTGTCAGACAGAAAACATGCCAAGGCCACCTTGTGACTTTTTTCTAAAGGAAGGAACCAGCTACCAATGAAATATTTAGGTGCTACAGACCTTGAACAGAGTCAGACAAATATCTGAGATGATAAAAGTTCCTCTTGGATGTGATTAAGGATCTCCTGAGTTATCTGGCATCTCACCTTAAATGCCTTTTCATCCACTGTGAAACAGCTTTGTCGAAATCAGACACTTCTTTGGAGCTGAGTGCCATGAAATTTGATCCATTATGGATTGCTCAGGCACCCAGCATGCAGGGACCTGTATATGAACATCATAAGAGACAGTCCTTTCCCCAAAAATCTGCTACTTTAAGCAGCCAGGACAGTAAAAGCAGGGGTTGGAGGTACTTAGTCCTGTAGGGGATGTCAGACCTGGCTTTATATCTGGGCATGCTGATGGGTTGAATTACTTGCTGATGGGTAAAGTTAAATTAAATGGATTGCAGATTGTCACTTTCAGTTGGTTCACTTCTTTAGAGAAGGATTATTGGGCATGTGGAGAAGCCCTGGATCATCTAGGCAGTGTCAAGGGATTCAACACAAGTCATCTGGGGGAGATAGAACTCTTTGGAGCAGTGGCTGCAAGCAGGAGGATGCTGAGCTGAGTCTTCTATGTCAGATTTCCACCTTGGCAATTATGATTTAAGGAGAATGCCAGGCTCTTTTCTTGCTGCCTGTAGCCTACACAGTGTGGATGAAGCCCCACAGCTTAGATGCCTCAACAGCAGCTGTGCACAAACAACATGATAGGTTTTCCATCATGTCCATCATGATGGAAATTCTCCATCATCTTTCAGATTTAAACTAGTCAGTGCCTGTCCTGTAACATTAAAAAAAATGCTTTGGTGTTGGCAAAAACAAAATAAAATGCCTTTTTCTTTCTGCACTAACAGGCTATGAAAATAAAGAGGAGGTCAGATTTTGACTTCCACTCTCCTGCTGCATCTCCCATGCTAGGGACAGAAACCCACAGCTCCTCAGGATGCCTGACAAGAGCCTGCAGACCTGTTAAGGCATGGAGGCAGTAATGGGACCTGCCCTCAGTGTCATCTACATGGACAGATCATGGAAAACAGCTGGACACGACAGGAGGAGGTCCTGAACGTGAGAGAGAACAAGAGTGAGAAGGTGGTGAAATCTGGAGATTGTTTCTCATGGAGCAATCAGATTTCCCTGGTGGGGAGGAGAAAGATACTGATATGAAAACTTGTGGAAGGGCAAAGGTGAGGAGACAGGTCACAAGGATAAGACATCATGCTTTGTAAGTAGTGTGGCTGAGGAGAAATGGCTTGAATACTCTTCAGTGGCCCCACAATATTTCACTAGATCCACTAAAAAATTAATCCATCTGGCTGAAAAATACCTAGCTGCCAGGAATCCTCATTGAATTAACTGATTGAATTGCAGAGGAGAACATAAATTTATCTACCTTATTAATTTCCCTTTGCTTATGTGCCTTTTATATATGATGAGTGGGGTTTTTTTTTCACATGGAGTAGCTGTTAAAGAGAGAGGACAGGTTTTTCACAAAGCAAACATCCTAACAAATACCCTAGAAGTACTCTGTAAATTCTCTGCATGTCCTGTGTGATGCAGAGAGCCTAGAAGCTTATGTTCCTAGTGCCTTAGCTCCCAGGCTCTGACTATGGAGATGTTTTGAGGAAGGCATGCTTCACTTGTCCTACTCTAGCCAGAACTTCCAGGCTCGGAGAACCAGGGTGGGGGTGCACCAGTTTGAAAACAAACCAGTGGGAGATCACAAGTCAGAATTATAATTTAACAGGAAAATTAAAATAAATGCAGTAGTACAAGAACACTGACAGAGTCAGGATACAACCAGACACCCTGTTAGTCAGGGTGGTGGTAGCAGTCCAGATGAAGCAGTCCTGTTGAAGTGGTGGTCCTGTAGAAGGATCTGCTCTTCACCTGACAGTGCAGTGGTAACCCTTGTCCTCCAGGAGCCCAGTAAGTAAGGGCTGCTTGTGCTGTTCTAAACCCAGATTATATCCGGGTGGGAATGCCTGGCTCCTCCCCCCTCGGCGGAGCATCTCACTATGGACTGATGTAATTCTATGAGTCATGGGATGGGTACTTGATTGCCCATTCAACAGAGACAGCCCCCGGAGGGAGTTACCAGGGATGAGTCATGGTAGGAGATAAGGAACACTGCCCCACCTGCTTTAACAGCTTGTGAAGATGATAATAGAATACATGCTATTGGTTACATCTTACATTGTAAGTTAGGTCAGTGGGTCAGGATGTGTACAGGAAAGTTCCTCAGAAGCCTCAAAACCCCCTAAGATTCCAGGGAAAAAAAAAAAAAACATGATCTTGGAAAAAAAGCATATTTTTGACTCTTGCCCTTTCTGTTAATGGGAAGAGGTCTGGATCCCAAACTCCTTTTCCTTTTCACCTTATTCATCAGTGTCCCAAAAAATCAGATCTCTTTTTCCCTACAACAATGAGGGGATTACCTAGAGCTTGTGGTTGTTTGCTGGTCTCTTTGTATATTACAATATATATTTGTGTTTATATAGCAGAATTTTGAGATCCCTTCTCAGAAAAGAGATCTATCGTGGAAAAGGATGATATTTTCCATGTAAAGACAATGTTAAAGATAGACAGGAACATGTCGGGGCCCTGGTGTTCAAGAAAAATCTCCCAACTGAAATCAGTGAACTGTTGTGCTTCCAAATTGCATGCTTCTGTCCTTAGCATCTGGGCATGGAATCAAAACTGATGAGCCAACAAAGCAGCACTGAGCTGCTCCTGCGAGCAGTCACCATCAATAACAAGAAATACTAGGAGAAGTACTCTTTGAAATTCAAATCACAAGGAGCATCATTTAAAAGGGAACTCAGGAGGAGCAGAAATACCATGCACTATACATTAATTGTCATGCATGTGACAAAATCTTCAGCGTTGCTGTTACTTAGCAGCATTAAATTTATTCCCAGGTTATTAATACCATACCAAGGATGAAGTAATTAAACTGGCAGCCCATTCCCTCCGAACTGGAGGCCAGGCCTTCAGCTGGTGTAAATCAGAACAGCTACACTGCAGTGACTTGGTTTTACAACCAGTTGGGAAACAGAGCCATTGATTCTAAAAAGGGAGAGCTGAAAAAGAACTCAACCCCTTCATCACTCCACATTGTCCCTTCTGCCCCAGAGTGAGGGTAAGCAAGCAGGGCTAAAGTCACTGCTCACCTGGAACCACTCCCAGAGCACACTGCAAACAATCTGCTCCCAGCAGATTTAACAAATGATATTTGGAAGGTTAAATATTTAATAACATGCTAGTGATTTCTTCCAAATGGGCACACCCTGTATCCTATTCCTTTTATACCCAAACCTGCCAGAAATACTCACAGATCTGTTTTGACAGAAATCAAGTGGGCAGGAAAAGAGCTGATTTAGAGTAGATCACCCTGTCTTCCCCTTTCTTGCCAGCTTTTTGCCTGCCTTCCTGGCCAGGTTTAGAGACATTCCTTCAGTCTGACCCAAGTTCTTAAGCTCCTGTGGCATCCCAAACTGCCAGACATACATCATCTTATTGTATGGTTGCAAAAAATGTGTACGTGTTCAACAGCCATCTCTTCCAGATGAACTTTTTTTTGCCTTTTTTTCTTTTGTTTTTGGTGTTCTTTTGCATTTCTTAGGTAGAGTTTTGTATCCTTCTTTAGTCCAGCCTGGGTTTTGCAGGCACCATCTGGCCCTGAATTAAAAATGACAAATTTTTCCATTAAAATTGCTTTTCTGCAGAAATTTTTTGAGGTTTTTTTGGGGTTTTGGGTGGGTTTTTTGGTTTTTTTTGTTGGTTTTTTTGTTTTTGTTTGTTTGTTTGTTTGTTTGTTTTTTGGGGGGGTAGTTTTGTTCTCTCTCTCTTTTCAGCAGGTGTTTGTTCTCATTGAGGACTTTGGCTTCAAAACTGAAAATTTAACCTTTCTCCACAATGTTTAGGTGTTGCAACTCCTCACATTTTTATTTATGGAAAACTGCAGTGTTTAAGGGCATATTTTGGTTTGGGGCATATTTTTGGAAGAAATATCACAACTTCTGATTAAGAACCCCTCCATATTTCACAGCTCTTTCCACATTCCACATGGGGCTATCCAATTAAAGATACTTTGGATGAATAACTCAATAATTTTGAAGTCCAAATATCTGTATTTTTGGTGCTAGATCATTGCCAATCTTCTTCTTTCTTCCTTTACTGACAAAATACCACTATGTTACACCAGTTTTTATGGGTGCCTTGGAAATTTTTCTTTGCTTGATTAGTACAGATTCTCTCTTTCACAAAAACTTTTCTCCATTTTAAATGCCTCTTACCAGCAAGCAATTACTCTGCCAGCTTTATCCACCTCTTGTAATCCACCTGTTCTATAAATTACTGAAATCACTGGGACAGGAACCCTCCTCTTTCTTAAATTTTTGTGTGACTCTTAGTAGGGAGGCAGAGATAATCTAAGATTTGGGATTTACAGCAGTCACTGCTTCCTATTTAATGAATTATAATAATATTGAAAAGGCGGGTTTTCCCTCTTTTTTCAGTCCAAAAATCTCACTTCTTTCAGGGAAATACAGTGCAGGATCCCATAAGGAAATTTTCTACTGATCACCAGGAGAAAAACAGCAAATTATGCTGAGCATATAAAATGCAGAAATCTGTCCAGGCTGCTCAAGACAGTTGACAAGGCAGAGCTACTGGATCCAAATTGCTATGTCCAGCACAGTTCTAACCTCAGAGATGGTCAGTCAAAGCTTTGTGTGATACTCCTATCACCTCAAACTACTGGAATTTCCAACTGCAACACACTTACAGAAAAGGCAAGGATGAAGACGCTCAAATATGATGTTAATCAGCTTCAGCTGGGGTCAATTGGCAAGGTTGATGTGATTAGACTGATCTTCATAACACTAAGGATCCCATGGCCCATGATCCTATCCTAACTCTACTTTTGGAAAAGTAGAAAACATATGAACAGTTGGATTTACACTTAACAAAAACAGAAGTAGGCCCATATTCTCGTTTTTTCATATACCAAAAGGCTTGGATGCAGGCTGCAGAGACTGTGATTTCAGATACTTTAGTAATGGTTTAAGTTTGGTCCATCTTTCTTCTCTGTCTGAATATATCTTCTTTCATCATTATCATTGCTTCATATTTTTGTGGAAGAAGCTAAGGAATTTCAGTGGAATAATTCTCTGGTATGCACTGAAACCCAAAGGTCTCATTTTTAGGGCCAGTTAAACAGGTGGGATGAGAAAGTATTCAAGCATCTTGGAAAAATCCTGAGGAAATTGTTGTCGTCCATCCTTGAAATCTGAACCTTCAAGGAGAATGTTCACTGCAAAGACAAACTTAAAGAACACCAAGGCACTTTGATGGAGAGTGTGCCTTGGTCTTGCTCCTCCCACCACTGCTTTGCTGCAAGAGAATGTTATGCTTTGGCTTCTTCAAACACAGATTTTCCAAGTGTCTGAAGTATCAGCTGGAGTATTCTCCTAAAATCACTCCCTGACACTCCTGTCCTGGGTAGTGTCAGGGGGGAGGTGTTCTTTGGACCCTGACATCTGGCCTGGCAGTGTTCCTTATTTCAGTGTCCCATGTCCTGAAAAGATGAAATGAGGCTTCCTTCTGCTGTTTCAAAGCTTGTTTATTTTTTGTTCTTATCAAAGTTTCAGACTTATCAAAAGGCACAGACTGTGCTGTGACCTCCAGGAACACGAGGGCAGAATGACAATGGCTACCCGAAGCAGGTAGCTTTTATATCTATTATCAACCAGTTAGAAAGTTTTACGTATCTTATTTTGTTCCCAAAACCAGTAAATATCAACCTTATTGACATGTCTCCTCTACACTAAATTCTATCTACCAATCAACAAGTCACTGGAACTCATGTCAGAGAAAAAAGGAAGAGAAGGAGAAGAGAGAAGAAGATGAAGAAGAAGGAGCCGACACCCTAAAATCTCCATGTTGTCTCTATATAATATATATAGCAAAACCTAAAAACTACAACTTCACATTCTGTGGTACGCTAAACAACCATCTCCTCATTTCTTTGGTGTTCTCAGCTCATCCAGAAGTGGGGGCAAATGCTCCTACAAGCTTGGTTCGCAGGCCAAGCCTTTTTTGAGGAGCTCTGAGGGTAAAACAAACAACCAGAGGAGCAGGAAAAGTTCCCAAGCTTTTCCTAGACTCCAACAGGTAAGACACAGTACTTCTTCCATTGAAGGATCATGAGTTTCTCTAATTCCCTTGGACTTGAGGGTCTGCAGTTTGCTCCACAATGACCCCTGAGCATAGTTTTGCTCCAAATGTACTCATTGGGGAAGACGATTGTGTTCGTCTCCAGCCTAATCCAGTTGATCCTCTGGCATTTCAGTGTTAAAGCAAACTTCACCAAGAGAAGTAAGTTTCAGCTCTATGTTTCAGTATTTCCAGGCCTTGGCTGAAGTCAGAATTTCAAAGAATTGTAGAATCACAGAATAGCTGGTCTTTGAAGGGGCATTTAAAGGCCATCTAGTCCAGCCCCCTGCAATAAGCAGAGACATCTTCCACTGGACCAGGTTGCTCAGAGCCCCATCCAACCTGACCTCAAATGTTTTCAGGGATGAGGTACCCACCACCTCTCTGAGCAACTCCTTCCAGTGGTTCAACATCCTCACTGTAAAAAATTTCTTCCTTATACCTAATCAGAATCTCTCTTCTCTTAGGGCAGATTTCTTCAGAGCTTTATATTTCTTAAGGAAGAGTAAAAGTCACCTCAGTGATAGCAGAGATGTGTGCAGAGAGGCTTCGGAAGAGCCTCAGATCCAGCTGGGATGCTACTGGTGGACATCAGAGGTAAAGGCATTACTCTAGGAATTAATCTGGCCCCTGAGCAGACTGTAAAATGCTGGCACCAGGTTGGGAGATGGTTTCCACTGGGACACTGAGAGGTGTAGCTCCAAGCTGAACCTATATTTGGGCCCAGCGAGAAATGCAGGGCCTCAGAGAAGCAGCAGCTACAGCACTGTAACCACAGTCACAGCACTTTTTCAGATATATGGATGTGTCCTCATCGCTGGGGGAAATGAAGCTGAAAGCTGAGGTTGAGGGTCCAGTTGTTCCCGGGAGTCGGGAGTGCCCTGGCCAAGAATGGGAGGCTGTGCCAAGGTGGTTGCTTTCTCTTCCTCACCCTTCCCACAGGTCCTGTGTCTGTCCCAGGATGGATGCTGAGCAGGGGCAAGAGGAAACACTCAGCCAAGTGCTAAATATTTTATGCTGTTGCCTGATTGATTTTAAGCTGTGCTTATGTAGCAACGCCCCTCAGGACCGGTTACGTAAGACTGGACGTGCTTGTTCCTGATGCTGGGGCTTGTAAAGCCCTCATGTGCTGGTTAACAGCTGTACAGCCTGAATTTAAACCTGGAGCTGCAGCATTGCTTGGCCCACACTGCCAGCTCTGCCCTCCACCCCCAGGGCCCAAGGTGGGGTGGCAGTGTCACTGTCCCCAGCAGTGAGTCACCATGCACAGTGGCCAAGTCTCAGCTGCTGTCCTTCCCCTCCAAGGCTGGCTTGAGCAAGGGACAGCCATGTGTCCATGCTTGTGTTTGTGGCCTCTTGATGTCTTCTTGGGTGTTCTCCTCACTTCAGGGAGCTGCTGCTCACTTGCTTTTCAAGTGGCAGGTACTTCACTCCGCTAGGACCGGGTGAGAGAAAGCATTGCAGGACTCCTCCTGGGATTGCAGATCTGTTGCTACAGGAATCTTTAAAGTCACCTTCACATACCATGAAGAGTGTTTCAAGCCTGTGTGTACTCAAAATGATCTTCAGTTGGGAAAAGAGGGCCAGGTGGAGAAAAAAGCTCCAAAGATCCCTTGTCAACACCACACAACTTTAAGTTTTGCCTAATTATCTACCACAACAGGGGAGAGAGACAAAACTATGCAACCCTAGTGAGAGCAGTTGTTGTCTTGCCAGATTTTCAGAAAGAGCCTCTGAGGAGTCTCAGAAAGGAGAAAGGATGGCATAGCAAACATGGCCAAGTTGCAAAACAGCAGCTTTGATGTGTGAGATGAGAAAAGCTTATTTTTTTCCAGAAAGTAATGTACTTTCTATTGCACTTTTCCACAGTCCATTCCAAAGGTGAAGGACCAACCATTACAGGCAGCAGCATGGGCCAGCATCTCATCTGCAATGGATGACAGAGTCTGTCAATCAGCCCTCGGGGTACAGCTGCTTGCTCTTCCCAGCATTCTGCCAGAAGTGCCCTGGCCAGACAGAGACTTTGGAAGCCCCCAGGCCTTTTCACAGCTGCAAGGAGGAAACAACAGAGCTTTCCCAACTCCTGCAGCAGCCTACAGCACCCTCTGTGGATTTCTTTTAGGTTTCTAGTCACAGATGCCATCAGAGCTATGGAGAAACCTGGAGCTGCTGCGGGCAGTGGAAGATTTGCTCTTGACCCACCCATCTACCTTTTGTCATTACTGGTCTGTGCCCTGGGAAGAAAAACTTCAAAGAACAACTCTTTCCTGCTGGCAATGTGAGATTCCATGAATTTTGTGCTGTGCTGGAATTTGAAGCTCCCTGGCACACTTTAAATTTCTAATTGGCTGTTATCTCTAAGGGAAACCTGACTGGACAGCTGCAATCTGATGGCACTACCTACAGGGAGGTGAGAAAGGGCCAGCTCTCTTGGTGAGAGAGCTTTGACTGTTTAGAAGATGATGAGGAGCATGGGGAAGCTTCCTAAACTTTTCTTATTAACTCGTTTCGGTAATTCAGACTGGTGCTAGCTGCATGCTTAAGCAGACCATCAATCTCAGCTCTGTATGCCACCAAATCTCTGGTAAATGGGGAGAAGATGGGCTAGGCTGGACTAATAAATCTGCCCTAATCATCATATTAAGGGTTATCTTCATGGGACTACTGTTATAAATCTGGTTATAAAGAAGAAACTAAATAAGGAGCACTGGGGGGAGTCTTATCCATGTCAGGAAGTATTTTCTGAGTTGTCTCAGTATGAGGCTAAATGTATCTTTTGAAACATTTTAGTAGGCAGAAAAGTCATTTTTTGACAAGATGAAAATTTTCCCACCCCATTTGCGTTACTCTTTTATTTTTACTTCATATGCTGAATTGGGCAATAAAGATTTTCAGTCAATTTATTTCCAAATCAGTTCTTTCTAACATTTGCTCTTTGGGGGGGCTCATTCTTTCAGCTCTCTTGGTCCTCAGCTCGTGGCTGAGGGTCAAGGGATAGCAGAGTCTTCAGCACTTCTTTGGGAGATAAATAATCCCATGCAAAAAAAGCATTGCTTAAAAGCAACAGGGACCCCAGCATATAAAGAATTACTATTTAAAACATCTGAGTTGTACTGACTGGATGATCTGGTGATGCCTTCTGCTCCCCAGGGGCCACATTAGAGATCTGGCCATGTCCATCTCTGTGTGGTAGTGCAGTGGGCAGAACCCAAGATGTCTCTTTGGGCCCTGCAGGCATGGGGATGGCAACGCAGTGCAGCCCAAAAGCAGTTGTGAATTATCTTCCAGGTGCACCAAGGAGGGTTTGGCTTGGGCCCCTCAGTACCAGCCTAGGAAGATTCTTCCAGCTCTTCTCCAGCTCCTGATCCTCCTACCCTCTGGAGTGACTTGGAGGAAGAATGAGGGAAAACTATTAGCTTCATAATAACTGTGCCCTTCACATATTTTTTTTTTTTTTTTAGACATCCACCTATTTTGGATTTTTGTGTTAAAGGGGTTTGAAAAGCTATTCACAAAAGAAAGCATCTGGAATAAAAACATCTCCAAAGAATGTGTTTTGCACGCTTTCCACTAAGACAGCAGGGTTTGTACTTAGCTGCAGGCTGGCATTGCCTCCAGCAGCATCCGCCCCAGGTAGATGCCTGGAGCAAGAGCTGTTGACTGATAGGAGCAGCCAGGAGAGCTGGAGAGGGTGCTGTGGCTGCAGAGCTGCTGGGTGGGGCGGATGAGAATGACCTCATATAGGAGTCGAATAGATAAATATTCAAATTTGACTAATATTATATTAGATTAGTAATCAAATGGATTAGCTGTTTCCATTGAGTATGAAGAGGCAATTTACTTTTTAATTTTTTTTTTCATATTTCAGGCAATAGATATGACAGGTAAAGTAGCCTGATTGCATGAATCGGACTCATCCCAGAGGAACAGAAGTGGCAAAAGAGGTTTGCTGTATTGTGGGGTGGAAGTAGTGAACACAAGGGCAAGTGGGATATGTCAGAGAAAAATCAACAAAACATCATAAAGCAATATTCTTGGGAGGACTCTGGGTAATTTGATCTATGGTTTTTTTGAAATTTAGCAAAAAAGGTCCCTCTACAAAGATCCCTCAAAAAATCAAATGTTTTGATTCCCTAGCATGAAATTCCAGACATTGTCCTCTTGCCTGTATGAACATCTTTGCATCTGCTAAAATTGTTCACATTTGACCATTTTTTTCCTTACAATCCTGTGTGCCCCATGGAATAGATTCTTCAAAAGGTGAAGAAAAGACCAGGGGTAAGCAGCATCCTGCCCTTTGTCAAAACCTTTCTTTTATGTGGGATTCTTGTATACACCTCCTGAACAATGTGGAATTAAACATCCCATCTTGCAGGTTGGCTTTAATTTTCATTTAATTTACTCGTGATCCTACAGCTTCTCTTTTATTTCCAGTGCAGTGTGTCCTGAATACATCAGTTTTATTAGTATGGCCTGCTCACATAATCTCACAGTCTGCTGATCATCTTTGTCCTAAAGAATTTCATGTTCACAGCCTGTTTCTTGTGGTACCAATAAAAAACCCTCTTCACCATTTCTTTGAGAAAGGATGTTTTGTTTTCCTCCTTCTCCTTAAGAATTGACAAAAAAAAAGAGGGAAAAAATCTACAAATTCTCCTTATGACATTCTCTTTTTCCAACAGTTCCATCACTGTGTGCTGCATTTGTTGTTTTTTAATGTATCCCTGCAGCAGGATTGCACTTCTTCACCAAAGTTTTGTCTTGTCAGCTCCTCACTGTTTATACAGTTATCACTAAATGTTCCTGTCATCTCTTAACCCTGTTGTTTTTTTCTCTTCATCTTTCCCAGCACTCTGTAACCTGCTCTCACCTCAGCACACGGCCATTAGCATACAGAGCACGGCTGCTGCTGTTGTTCTTCTCATTATTACCATAATGGCTCAGGCCAGAGGAGAGAAGCAGCTTTAGGCACTGTACAAATAACAGACAATCCCTGACAACGAGAGAAAGCTTCAGTGTTGTTCAAAATAATAGTGAAAACACTCCTGTGAGTATTCCACTCTTCCTTTAATATATTCATTTTTAGCCATTGGAAAGCTACTATTAAATGCAATGTGTTACCCCTCTGGTTTTTTTTTGACAGTGTCCTGGGTACAGAGACAAGGGGGTCTCTGTCTATTCTATACTGTGCACTCTCTTCAGGAAGTGTTTTTATTTGTTTGGTGGTGAATACCCACCTTTTGTGGGTAAAACTCTCTCTTTTGTACACTCTGTTATTAATAATGTTGTGGTTATTGTGGTTTTTCAGTGAATTTGGGTTCCAACCTATAATTTCTCCCAGTGTTCCTCCATTATGGGAAGAAGCAGGGGAGAAAAGGGGAGCAGCTTGAGTGGGTTTTATTTCTCAGCTGGATTTTAAACCAGCCCACAGACCTGACTATTGTGCATTATTCCTTCCTCAACACCTCACTTTCCAGCTACTTTTAGTAATAGCATTGGAGCCACAGCATGTGAATCCCCACAAGGCTTAACTTTCATTGTTTCCTTTCTCCTTAATTCATTTGGGGGATTGTCTGTATTGAGCCATTTCATACAAGTTTGGATTGGCCACTGTGGTATGGAGGAGCGAGATATGGGGCCTTGGATGGTAGTGTAACATTGGACTGGCACCCAGGACAGACCTACAAGATCAGTAATGAATCACAAAATAGCATGGAGCATAGTAGGGGGGTGGAACCAGATGCTCCTTAGAGTCCCTTCCAGCCCAGACCATTTTATGCTGATTTTTTATATGATAATTTTATTTTATCATTTTATATGATTCTGTGATTTCTTAGTATGGGAACTGGAGGACAGAAGTGCAGGTGAGAGCTCCCTGGCTCTCAGAGATGCAGACACCAGAGCAGGATCTCCTGGTCCTGGATAGCAGGAATTTGGTCCCTCCGTGCCTCCTCACATCCCAGCTACATCCTCCTTCTGTGACATACCACCCACCTACAGAGCGGACCAAGGAATTAAGAGCCTTTTCCACCCTAAACAATTCTATGATTCTGTGATTCCATGATAATGGGCATTCAGGAAGGTGTCCAATCTCTCCTTTCCCCTGGTAATAATTCTGGGAGCTTATTGCATTAAAGCTGAGTTTACTGTCTTGCATTTTAATATTTCTTTGAATAGCGATGGAAGAAAGTGAGAGACACCATAATGAGGGAACTTCAGGATGTGGAATTTTCAAAAACTGGGCTCTGTCCCTGGTTCAGGAGGTATTCTCTGGCCAAGACAGTATTCTTCACATCTTTAGGATGACAATAATATTCCTGGCTGGTAGTGGAAGCTTAATTGATCAATATAGGGAAGACACTGCATTAATGCAAAGTTATTGTCCCCAGAAAATAAGGAAATGCTAAAAATAGAATAGTACATTTTGTCAGAGCTTTTTTTATTTTCTTTTTATGTTCAGTTCCTTTGAGTCTGTCTTTTTTCTTGTTAGGAAAGCTTAATTACTATTTTCACTTTCATTTCATTACCGGGGCCAGGTTTTGGTGCTCTGTAGGCAGCCACTAATTGTTCAGTCCCCACATGAGATGAGGGCTTCTTGGTGCAAGGAGCACTGCAGGTATGGATGGAACAGACCCTGGTCTGGATGGAAAAATTTATAAAATATTAGAGAACTTTTCATTGCAAGGCAGAGCTCTAGGATCCCAACGAGAAAAAAAGGCAAAGGCTTTCTGAGGTAGAAATGCTTTTTAATGCTATCAATTTGGACCAAAGCTCTTAAACTGCTTTGTTTTTCTATTCAAGCAATCCTGGGGTTGAAAAAGTGTCCTTAGGTCTGTGCCCCCAAGCTGCTGGATGCCCATTTCCATAGGTTCCCCTATTAGTGTGATGCCTTAAATGGCTACCTAGAAACAGAGACTAGACAGGAATAAAGGAGGGATTTATTTGAAAGGCCTTCAGATGTACACTCTGGGCTCCAGAGGGTCCTGCCTCAGTGGATCCCAAAATGCATGACAGGTCACAAGTTCTTCACACTTTGATATCAGCATAAATTCACCAACCAGAACCCAGCCAATGATGGAATTTCCCCAAGCTTGTCCCCCTCTCCCCAAGATGATGGTTTACAGTTTTTCAGCCTAGGACAGTCTGGGTGTCCTTGGAGAGCAAACTAGAGAGGTTTTGTTATGTCTGTCTTAGCATGAGAGAGCAGCACTTAATGAGCTACAGGAAACTTCAGAGTTACACTAGCAGTACAGGATTTGAAAAATATAAAAGTTAAAACTCGATGCATCAAGTGTGCCTAGAAGAGAGGCTGTATGGAGGCAGGGAAGAAGCTGAGGAAATTCAACTTCCAGGTGCTCCTTAGTAGAGCATGAGGATGCCCAGCTGTTGGGGATAAACAGAAAACATCAAGCTCTCCATCCTGCCTCCAACTTTTTTTTTAGTATATAAATTTTATATAAAATTATATCTAAATAATTTTTAATAATTTATAGCAAATTTGAACAAATCTATTTTATTGTATTTTTATAATGTTATATGAATTTTACAGAAAACATTCTGAAGGTCTGTGAAGGTTTCAGTGGCAGAGGAGGTATTTGGGGACCAGGGCTGGAGGAGGATTCAGCAAAATAATGAACAGGAGGAAGAGGAGGAACCAAAACAGGAGCAGGAAGAGCAGAAGGGCTACCCTATCCTCCTGCCAGCCTGTTTTCCGTGTTCCTTCTCACCTGACAGGCTGCAGGTGTGGGGCACACCTGGTACCTTGCTAACACTGCTTTTATCGGTAGCAGATTCAAAAATAAGGTAACAGGCTTGAAATTTAGGAGGCTGAATATGTGGCTTGGCTCCCCTCCTCTAGCTGGGAAGGGAAGTCCAGCTTGATGGGTGGAGTTACAGGTTAAATCTAAATAAGTAAGGCTGGGAGAGAGGATCAGTGGTTACCAGCATCAACAATTCCTCCTGTCATGGATTGTATTTCCATGCAGCAGCAAGAGGGATGAAAAGAGAATTTAGTGGGGCCAAGGCACTGTCATTTACCTTTTGGGCTTGACCCCTGCTTATTTACATAGTGCTGGGGGCTGCCAGGAGCCTAAAGACTCAGTAGACAGCCTTTATTTCAGCATTTGAGACGATCTCACCCAAGTTCATTGCAGTAAGCACCTATTGACTTGGAAGTACCAGACAGCTTTGGAAAAGACCTGAGATAAAAGAGGTTTTGGAGGGTGGGGTCATGCATCTTCCCTTCATTTTCTTCTCAGCATTGCTCCGTGACCGTGTTGGCAATGGAAGCTGTTAGCAGTGGGATGAATGACTGGTCTTCATCTGACAAAAAACACCATGAAAGTTTAGCAATACCATTTACAATAATGCATGGGCTGATGGAGCTTCCAACCCAGAATGCTCTGTGCTGAAGAAGCTGTGTGTGAAGTAGAATTGTCTGCCTGTGAATTACTCATGGTGTGAATCTCTGTGGCTGAGCACTGTTCTGCACACAGAAAGGCTGAAAACTGCTCCCTCCAAGCTTCTGCAATTGGTTTGGTGATCGGAGAGCATATTAAGGCTGTCACCTGGTATTCCCAGCACATCTAAGGGCTCTTATTGCAGTACAAAACTCCCTGGGAAGGGAATGGATGAATGGGCAGATAAAAATGATCAAGGAATCTGTAATTCACATGTTTGAGGCAGGGTTCTCATTTTGCTCACTTTGTTCTCTGCTAGATATTTGTAAAGATAATTCTTTCTGAAAATGAAACCTCCTTTGACATTTCTGAAAGCTCCCACACCCAGAGCTTATTCTGATCCTTGGCTCTTAGAGGCAACCACAACTATGCTACAAATTAATGAAAGATCTTTAGATCTCTCCAGTAACCAGAGCTTTAAACCTAAAAGCCCCTTGTACTACATATACAGGCTTTTGCCTTATCCCAAAATTGGCTTTTGCAAGAACAGAAGAGGAAGTGTTTGTCCAAGCACTGGTGCCTCTTACCCTGATGATACAAATTAATTTCCAGCACGCATGTGGCTCTGATACCCGACAGAAGCTGAGTTCAGTCTACCTGAAACAGATGGAGAATTTCTCAGCTCCTAACTCTGCAGAGGCAAGAAACAGTGCTTCTCTCAGTGCCTTTAGCTGTGTGACTCCCAGTCCTAGCCTTGAGTCTGATTTTTCCTCAACTTGGAGGTGAAACCATCTAAACTGCTCATTATTTCCAGAGCGTAAATCCAGCAACATGTTTGGGAACATCTCTGCAATTGCGGTGTCACTTTTTGAAAAAAAGAAACTCTTCTTGAGGGTTTTCCCTTTTCTGCTTGTGTGGTTTGTTTGCTATTTATTTGTGTTTTGCTTTGCTTTCTGATTTGTTTTTTGTCTATTAAGATAGCTAAGGAAGTCTTTGAACTACTACCCTCAATAAAGCTTTCCAAAACTGGAGCATGGGCTAGTTTCTGGAGTGTGGTTTTCACACTTGACCCTCAGAGCTGTTCTTAACCACCTCTAGCCATGTTTGCTTTGACTTTTGACATATTCAGGTTCAAACCCAGAAAACAGAGGAAGAAGATTTAGGCTATTTTTGGGGTACTAGTGCCTTCCAGCATACCTCCCTCCAAACAGTCTGGGTGTTTTAAAAGAGAAAGGAACCAAAGTAGGACTGAAGGAGCAATTGGAGGAAGTGAATGTGGATTTTCCAAGCCTCTGGCAGTGGAAGCAGCAGGTTCTGCATATTTATTGATTACAAGGTGCTCTACATCCGGGGGGGGGGCATTGAGAGCTGAAGGTGAGCGTATTTATTGTGTCTGGTTCAGAAATCAGCATGAATAAATATTAAGCAGCAGAATGCAATTGGACTGCTGACAAATTGTTTTGGTGTGCTTACACGCAGGAGGAGGGAGCCAGGCTGGGCTGTGAGCTCTGCACAGGTACAGAGGGGCTGAGGGCTTGGTGAAGAGCACCTTGGAAGGGACACAGAAGGATCTTCAAGCCCACATCTTAAGTGACTGGCCCTTTGAAGCCACAACCTTGGTGTTATTAGCACCCTGATCCGACCAACTGAGCCAATCCTGGGGTCATTTATCACTGTAATGAATAAATCAGGCTCTGGATGCATTGGAAGCCTTGGTAATTATTTTTACTAGTTTTTGTTTGTTTTCTTTTGGCATCTTTTCGGCAGGAAAATTAATTGTAAAACATCTCTCAATACAGGAAAATTGTAAAGGAGTCAATTTTTTGGCTTTTTTTGTAGTTTTAGTTGTCTAAACATGAAGAAAAAAAGTCCTTCCATTTGGATTACATACACAATGTATGGTCTTTCATTCTGCTCTGGAAGGATTTGCTTGAAGAATACAAAATATTACATACCAACTGCTTGTGATAAATTTAATCCTCTCCCCAGCAGTAGCATTAGGGGCCTAATTTGGATTTACAGCAAAGCCTAGATAGCAGGTTTTTTTAGTGCAGCAGCATAAGCAGCCCCTCATGTGAATGGGAATCAGGCTCATTGATATATACCCCAGAGGTATCAGAGGACACTTGTGAGAGCTAAGAATTTAATTCACTAACATCTTAATTTTCTTAAGGATGTGTGGGGTGTTGTCAAATCTGAGGTTGGGCAGATGAGCCCCAAAACACTTTGAATCAGTGGCTGAGAAGATCAGTCAGGATGTCTGGAGTCCCAGGGGGATATTCTTTCAGGGAATAGGAGGCAGTGACTTTTCTCCAGGATCCCTATCCCATACCCAGCTGTCATTAGTGGATCCCTAAGACAGGGTAGCAGCTTCTGGGAAAAAAAGGAACTTTTTTGAAACGTAAAGCAACATCTCTGTGTGATTTGCCAGATCCTTTCTAAATATGTGTGCAAACCCCACAGGCCACCACCTCCCTGATCCCTGCCTGTGGCAGGCTCCAGTGACTGCAGGACCAAGCCCTGAGCTCTGCTGTGCTGGGAGTAGCCAGGCTCTGAGGACGTTCTGGAGGCAAGACTTGTCAGGAAAGGTAATTTTTTTTTATGGGAGCAATTCACAGAGGTGAATAAAAGGGACAAGCTTTTAGAGCTCCCAAGTCCTTCTTCATGTCTGAAATAGGAGCAGGAAGAAACAAGCCAGGGAACTGAAACTCATAACTCTGGACATTGAACATCAGGGCCTCGATAGAGACGTTGTTTTTACAGCACTTTATAATTCTTATCCCCTCCTCTCAGCTTACAGCTTCTTGTTAAACCAGCGATAAATTACCTGCTGCTCTCATTTTCTCTCTCCCTGTCTTTCCCAGAGGACTGAATGACTTTTTTACTTCTCCTCATGCTAAAAATGTTCCTCCTCCACTTACTGGGTACCAAATACCTTTCCTCACCCAAGGTGTCACCAAGTTTATGAATCAAATTAAAGCCCAAAATTAAATTGAGCAGTTATTCTCAGTTTGTACTCGGTACTGCAGCTTGCATGTATAACCTAGACCTGAAGATAGGGAGGTGTGTGTGCCTGAAAATCAGCTTGTTTCACAGTGAACGCATCAATTGCTTTAATAAAATGTACTATGCTTAATTTGACTTTGTGCCACCCAAATAAAGCAGGCAGAATTCCCATGGTGATGGAGAATTGGCAGCCATACTGGGAGCTTTACCTGGCATACAGAGCTGCTCTGTGATTTTTGGGGTCTGTGAGGTTTTGGTGAGGGTGATTAGCCCCTGGGGTGCTGTGGTTTAGTCCTGCACTGCCAACAGCATGTGCAGAGGCTCTTAATTCCAAATGTGGTCCCTTTGAATCACAAATTTTAATACCCAGTGCTGGATCCATCCCACTGTCACTTCAGGGGTTTAGTCACTGGGCACAGGTGAATGAAGTGCAGAGCATCCCTTGGCTCTTCCCACAGATGAGCCTGGGAATGGCAGAGGGAGGCTCAGCTTTGAGCCAGCCTGTCTGGAAGGACCTGTTTCTCTTCATTAGGTCAGAGCTGTTGATTTGAATACCTCCTTTAAGAGATCTGTTTTGATTTTTTTTTCCTTTCAAAACAACATTTTAGGGAAAATTTGTGTGTTAAAATAAATAAAGAGCATTTAAATTGAAGAGTCACCACCTCATTTCAATTAAATAAAATATCTCTGCTCACTGAAAATATTTGAGGGAGCCTAGAGTTTCATTTCAGAAATCTTTAAAATATTTCTACAATTATTATTTTGGTTTAGCTACTGAACTGGAAAAATGATTTATTTGCACAGCTCTGATTAAGGCAGAAAGAAACTTATTTAAGTACTTTGATTAATTATGCCTCTGTTCCCGGCTGAACAGAAGTGGGAATTCCAAGTCAGGAAAGTATTTCTTCTCTTTTCTTCACCGCTTTGCTTTGAATATGCATGTATCTCCTTCCACTAGGGTAAGGCTTTTGCATGCTGCTGGGATCTGCTTCATGACATAAAAGTCATTTACATTTTGTCTGTCCCATGCCTACTTGCCAGGTTTCAGTGGTATATTAATATTAAACAAAAATAATAGCCCTGCTTTTCCACGCTCACCCTGTTGTTTTCCACACTTCTTGTTCTCATTCCTAAATGAATGTGTTGTCCTGCTGGGGAGTCTGGAATGAGAGAGACGGAGACAAAGGGTGCAGATTTGAATACTGACAACAGTTCAGCTGAAAATTGCAATTTTTTTGGTTAAAAACAAAAATTATTCTACTTGGGAACGTGCCTGTGCTTTTCTTTCCCCTGCCATGGCCACAGGTCCCCTGCTGCACCCCCTTTCCACCCCCTGCAGAAGGGGCAGGAGGGTATCTCTCAGAGATGTGCAGCACACATGGGATGGAGAGTCTGGAGCAGGGGATGCCTGGATCAGGGTAGTTTTTGGAAGCTTTTTGAGGTGAGGAATTGAAATGTTAAATTCTAAAAATGTAGACGAAGAGCTCTGCCCAGCTGTTTGCACAGCTGGCTGTGTTCCTGTTGTTCTGCCTGCAGGTGCTGGGGTTTGTCAGGGAAACAAGAGTCCATCTCTCATGCAGGAATGCAAAGGCTCTGCTTGCCTCCTCCACTGTTTTTAAAACACATCTCAAATGACAAATGGCTAATCGATACAGGTATGGCTTCCTAATTTTTTGCTCAAAACATTGATCAATAGACGTTGCAGCTGTCTGCTGTCAAAGATGTGATTCACTGTGACTCTTACAAAAGCTGAACCGTTTAGAGTTTTTTCACACAGAAAAGTGTCTCAAAGCCCTGCACTCCCTTCTGGCCCCAATCTCAGTGATGTTCCTACATGTGCACAATTCCACATTTTTAATGACTGGATCCAGAGGAGCAGGCTGTTGTCACAGAGATCCAAGAGAGCAGAGAGTTGTCATGGAAAGAAACACATTATTATTATTATTATTATTATTGCCTTTTTTTTCTTTTTGTTTCCTATTGACTAGCCAAAACTTTTTTGAGTGGCATGAAAGAGCTGCTTACACACCTCAGTGCCTGTGGAACCTTGTCAGGAGAGCAAATTCTCTGCTTACTGTCAAGCTGTTCTGCTGTTTTAACACTTACAAGAGCAGGAATTGCATAATTTTCATTGAGATTGTTGAAAATAGGCATTGTGCTTCGCCACTTTATTTTCTGGATATGATTGATAGAGGGTGGCTACAATAAGCCTCAGCTCTCCTCAAAGAGAGATGTCCCTCCACATCAGAAATGCAGTGAAACCAAGGCAATAAAATGACAGACAGAGGTGGATGTCCTGTATGAGCAGCTCAGAAATCCTCCTGATCCTTCCTTTTCACCTGCCAGCCAAATAGCAGTTGTCAGGCACCAGGCAAATATGACATTTTGTGACACTGAGCACCTTTAAGCCCCCCTCTCATGCAAGAGGTGACAAGAAAACCACAGACTGACAATGGTTCGTTGTATCCCTTTCAAGAATATGGCCCCACACTACTGTCTTCCTTTCCAGAGGAAAAAAAAAAAAAAAGAGTGAGGTGCTGTGGTTTTATTTGAGAAGCCCAAGAAACAGGCCACACACTTTTCCCATAGGGAAAGAGGATCTCTTATTCACAATAAAAAACTCAGCTCTAGACCCCATACCCTTTCCTCAGCACAGGGAGGCCCACGAGGAAATGGTGATGGGATCAGAATGGAGTGAGTGGCTGAGTATAAATGGACAAATACTTTAAAGAGTTGAGGAAATGGGACAATGTGGTACCTTTTTCTCATGCACAGTGGTCCTGCACATCATTAAACCAGTATATTTTAGCAATTCCACTGTAAATTTTGAAGGCTCTGACAATTGGCAGCATTTTCCACCACTCAGGAGCGGGCTGACCCAGCCTGAGATGTGCTTCACATTTCTGCTTCCTATCTCAGAGATGGGAAAGTAAACAGGCTGAAGAGTGAATAGACAAATAATTCTGAATTTGGTACTGATCCCTCTGGGTCTTAGTGCTGGCGATGCACAGATGGCCTGACAGACAATTTCACGTTCATTACTGATCTCTGCAGACCTCCATAAGCCAGCCTGCTAGATAAATAATTTCAGTTTCTCTGCTGATACCCGTGAGTAAACAGATAGATTCACTTTCTGGCCCAGTCCCTCTAGCAGTCCAGTGGATAAGCAAACAGAGGGACAATCCAGGTCCTGCTATGAACTCTCACGTCCTTCCAAATTTTGCTTTTGGATGTGAGCAGATCCTGCTCTTTACCCCCTCACTTTGCTGAAGTGGAGTTACAGCTTTAGCTAGCAGGTTTGATTAAAAAAACCAAACTTTGTCCCATCTTGTACCAATGTAGATCAGCCATGCTGAGAATTACAACCTTTATTTTAAGAATTGCTAATTTTTTGAAAGGTCTGGTTGAAAATGGAACCACATCTCCTCTATTACTTCTGGCTCTCATTTAAGAACTCTTAGAAACAATAAAACGGTGTATTGGAAGAATTCCCCCTTCTATTTGACACCCAAATATAGAGATGCTATTAATATGAGACATCAGATTTGCTTTCCAATTTGGCAGTTTTTCTGGGTTTTGTTTTTCTACCCTCCTCCCTTTGGTGCTTTGGAGGAAATCCCTGGCTCTTGCTCCAGCCCCAGCCCATCTTTACAGTCCTATTTTATCTGAATCTACCTCCTTGTCCCCCAGAGCTTGGCTCAGGACAGTTTAAGACTGAGGAGCCCCAACAGCCTCCCAGGAGCTGTGATCTGCTCCTACTGCCCCATCCTTTTTTCTTTTATGTTTTCTTAAAAAATATCCGTTTACTTTTAAAATAGCTAATGAAAAACATTTCATTAAGTGAAAAAAATCCAGATTATTTTGGCCTAGGACTGTGGGATCTGTGGTGACCACTGTAAGCTGCAATTTGGCCTCATGCCCCTTCCTTTTTTTTTTTTCTGTTAGGAATTCCCTGCATATGTTTATCAGTCTCTCTTTTGGGAGAGAGAATAATGAGCAAGACAGAGTTGAAGTACACAGTATTTTCTGGGATATTTCCTGAGATCTTGACTCAGAAGATCTTGATTCAATAAGTTAATTTAACCAGCTTTGAATTGAAAACTGAATATCTAGAAAAGGTGAGGTCTTTTCTGTATCTTCTGGATTTGTGGCATCCAAGGAACCTCCTTTTCCTGCCTGATTCCCCAGGCTTAGCTCTGTCATATCTTTACTCTGGGGACTGGGTCTTTATGAGAGAGACTAACAATCAGATCAGTTTATTACATGCTGGTGATGCAGTGAAATTCAATTAATTTGTTTGCTCTGCTTCCCAGAATGAGAAATAGACATGGCATACATGTGAATTATGCCACCACTCTGGTTCCCTGGCAGCAGATAAATGCCATCTGATGGTGTTTGCAAGTCACACTACCCTTCCCTGCACACCGCTGGGTTCTGTGATGCTGCAGACAAGACGAGAGGACGCTCCACAAACACACCTTCCCTGGCAGAGTGCTGCTGGGTTTGCACAGCTTTGATGGAGAGATTATCCCCGTGTCCTGAGAAAACTGTCAGGAGGGACCATGAATGGAAAGGCAGAAAGCTGCTGTGTCTTTGGTTGAGGATTCTGGCTAATATAGCAGGATGAGACCCTGCCTGGCAGTATGGGACTGGTGTGTTACTGACAGGAAGGGGAAGCGGGGTGGAGAGTTCAAAAAGAAAATACCAGGAGGAGTCGGGTGGGAAAGGTCATCTCTGAAATTGTTTTACTCCAGCTGTCAAATTCTCCTCAATAAAGAGTATCTAATAGCTTTTTCCCAGAGGAGTGGAAATCTCTGTCCTTACATTCATCCTAAAGGGGACGCCTTGATAGCTTTGAGAATTGGCAGGCCGTGACTTGAAGGCATTTGGTGCAATTTAAACACAAAGTCCATCTGCAGTCCATGAAGTACTACAAGTGCTGAAAGTCAGTCCAAGGTAAAAGTTCTTTTTCCCTTTTGTTCAGGTCCTTTTGTAAGAAAGTGGTGCTGGCAACTGGAATTTCCCCCAGTTCTCAAGCTTTCCATTATGTTTGCTGTTTTGTCTGATGTTCCTTCTCTTTCTCTGTCCCACACATCACAGACCTTTTTCTGCTCATCAGTGTTCCCTCATCCTTCTCCCTGGCCCCTAGCCATAACTTTCTTAACATAACTGGGCATACCCACTGTGATTCACAACTGACCTCACTTTTTGAACTGTCCACAACACTTGGCATCTCCCATCTGTATCCAACAGGACACACACTCATGATTTTCCACTGGCTCATCCATTGAAGGGATGTTCATCTGTACATCAGGGGTGTGCTACTCCATTTTTTCTTCTGAAACGGCAGTAAGACTACAGGCTCTGGAGGGTTTGGAGCAGAATGTGAGATTTGGTGGTTGGGAAAGAGGAAAAGGGAAGAGAGAGTGAGAGATGACTGGCAGTGTCATCTGGAAGTGTGGGTAGGAATTGCTTGAATTTCCCTTAATTTTCAAATTTCAAACACATGAAGCCAAAAGGAGGCAGATGCAAAAACTATCAGGACATAAACTTCATCCAACATGTTCTGGAGTGGCGAAGCTCAAGCTGCAGGATCTTGTGAAAGCCACATGCTTGCCTGGTTTCAAGGGAAATAGGAAGTGAATGGAAGAGAAATCCTTTCAGGGTAAGTAAATATGCAGAAACCATTTGTGGGCCAGGAGCCAGGCTTAAGGGGGCCTGAGATAGAGCAGTTTGGAATATAATGAAATCGTTGGGTGTTGTCTGCTGGAATAGGGCTCACCGCTCAGGAGAGGGAAAAAGTGTGCAGGAAAATGGGTGGTTCATGGAAGATATTCCAGCACTGGCTCCAGACAACCCTTTTGTGGCTGTTAGACCATAGCAGACATTTAACGGTGTAGTAGAGTAGTGGGGGAGAGAAGTGAACTGCTGTGATTTCAGCTGTCCAAAAAATTAACTTAGTGTAGACACTACAGTTCGAGGAAAGCTGTCAGCAAGCAATGAAAGTAAATAGGGATTTTGTTAAAAAAAAATTTCTCTGTTATTTGAGAGAGGAAATGCAATCAGTTTAGAAGAGAATGACAGAAGATCTTTTTTATATCTGACCTCTAAAAGCCCTGGAGTACATTGGCTAAGGAAGATTTAATTGTGTGCCAGCAGCACTGCTGGTAGAGAGTTAAGAAATTTCACCTGGAGCTGGGAGAACTTCTATAGCAGTAAAGATAAAGGTGTAAAAAAAAGCAAGCAAGCAAGCAAAAAAATCCATCAACTAAATCACCAGAAAAAAAACCCCACATTTCTGACACTGTGTTTCTGGAACAGATTTTGACACCATCATAACAGAAAATAAAGCACCACCACCAACCTACTGTGCTCTAATGAAATTACAAGAAATGGTAATCGTGGTATAGAGTAAATAGATAGGAGTGGGGACTGCCTAAACTGCTGGTGCTAGAAAGCTATATTTTATTGCTCATGAACAGAGTATAAACTATCAGTGGTGACAATCCGAAGAGCAGTATGAATAATGAAACTTGCTTGAATTAATTTCAAGGAATCTTGATTGAAATTAAACCCCAAAGTGCTGTGAACAAGCTGTTGTGCTAGCCTGGAAAGCAGAATAGTTTTGAGATTGTTTTAAAAGTGATGAGTGATTGTGACAGGTTGGTTCAAACCAGAGGGAGGCTTTCTGCAAGTTATAATCCAGCAGTGTACTTTAGACTGAACCTTGGGCATTACTTAAAGAGGGAAAACTGATATGGATTTGTTGAATCCAAGATACATCTTGAGGTCTTTGTTTCACTAGACATGCAGCCAAATGGTGGCATCTGTTACAAACCGGTTTAACCCAGAAAAGCCAAGAATGCTAAGAGTCTAGGTATAAACTGGAAATAACATATAAGATTCTAAAATGTCCCCAAACGAGACTAAAATCAAACGAGATTAGATGTTGTTGCCAAAAAA